>OX104059.1:44849442-44876101 GCA_944474145.2 Dicrocoelium dendriticum | reverse complement strand
AGATGTCAGAAAGGCAGCATGGGCCGTATGATTGTAGTAACATAAAATTGTGTTGCTTCGGGACGTTCCGTGGTACAAGTAGTACATAGCAACGAGGTTACCTAGCGACGTTGCCAAGGAGGATGCATGTGCAAATACCTGGAAATAACTGGATGGTGGGTGGGGAATGCGGCTGTGGGTTAATTATAAATAAATAAATAAAGTTTTTATTCTCGACAAGGCGAGGCACGCCTTTACAGGCATGATCATTATGACAACAATGCGCGGTCAAGAATGTGCAAGAATACGTTATGTTTGCCGTACCAGTGTATGTTTATGTAGGGGGTATGTAATTATGTAGCTGTGTGTGTGGATGTGTAACTGTGAGGTTCCTGTTTGTAACTGTGCTGCTCTAATCTTCACTCTCATATCGTCGGCAATGCTCGAGTAGAAGATGGATGTCCGTGCGTTGGAAAGGATTATTCGGATACCCACGGGGCAGTGACTTTATTTTGTGGCGAGTCACGACCGCCACGTCACAGTGTTGTTAAGCAGATATTTGTGGCTTTTTATAGGGGAGAACGCTTGCCAGGCGAAAACCCACCACGTCCTGGAACACTGCCGCCGAACTATTTGCTGGAACGGGTCAAACCCGAACCACCCAGCTGGCACCACGAGGGGGTTGTTCGGCTAGCCAGCCGTGTATAATGTTCCAGCGCGCCCGAAACTGCACACCATTCGCAAAATACTGATGAAGGTGTGCGGCTAGGAACACAATTTTCTGAGATGTACAAGGCTTATAAAAATGGTTACGTAAAACCAATGACTCTCTTAGTCAAATTGGATAATGAGAGCTCAGCCCTCAATTCGATCTATCACAAGGAAATTAGAAGCCGCACGACGTGTCTTGACTTGAAGTTAGTACCAGCAAGAACGGCTTTGTAACGCCGTTACGATAGTCTAGGAGAAAGTTCCCCAGAGGGCAGATGTGTTAAAGCGAATTGTGACAACCGCCCGACGCCAGTGCATCTAAGCGGCTCACGTACTGTGGACCTTGACATTTCGTCTGATATGGATACTGGAGCGCTTGATTCCTTGAAAGAACCTGAAAACCCTGGGACCAGTATTATCCATAAAGCCCCATCATAAATGGAGCAAAGCAGCCAATCAGAGAATAATATAGAAAAACCTGAGTTAATACAGTGCTTCTCTACTGATACTACTCGATCAGCTATGCCGGAAGGGTCAATGGTTGACGAAAATCTAAGACAACCTTTAAACAGCTCAGTTAAATGGGACATGTTAGGAAAACTCAACGACGACCGAGGCGAGCCCAGCGAAACCTACACTCAGAGAACAGAACCGCCGGCGTCTGGAGCCAAAAGTCCCCTGTATGGACCACACCACCACGTTCAGTTGAACCGCTGGGCTCAGCGGCACCAACTTTGAAAATAAGAAATGCGAAGACCCTAACACCATATAGTGCTGCGTGTGGGAATTGTTTGTGTTGCGCACTAATGTTCAATGTTCCAGACGATATATCGGTGGACATATATAAGTGTGCAATCATTGCGGTTAATGGATTTGCAAAGAATGCACTGCAGGTTCATAGACCGACTAAGCGTGTAAACGAATTTGCGGCTCCAATCAAACTGAACGCAAGGGAGGTGGCAGTTTTGCGTACTCTCATTGCTAACCGTGAACAACTTCGCAGTGCAACACTGCTAAGCCAGCTTTCGTTTGGGCCGCTGCAAAGAAGCATAAGTTGGGCTGCGACGAATCCTAACATCAAAACAGGCTTTAGGCAACGAGAGCCCAGCGCACCCAGCAAGAAACAACGAGCGACATCTAAGCGCTTAGACAGCACTGTGTCTAAAACTACGAAGGCTCCAAGTGCCAAACGGGCTTGCAGAGGGAACATACCTAGTCGCTCACCTACAATGTTTATGTCACCTACACATGCCTTAAGTATATCAAGATCCGTAGACCAGCCGTCGCCTCAGCCTGATTGGGACAAAGTGGCGTACAGCTTACTTGAAGTTAATGTTCCGGACGGCATATCGACGGGTGAGTTTAAGAGCACAATCGTTAAAGTTAACCGTATTGCGGTAAACTCGGTACAAGTTGCGAGGATCAGCAAATTCCCGGCCCCAATCAAACTGGGAACAGATGATAGTAGAATCTTGCGTACCAGAATATTACATTGTGCACAACTCCGCAACGATAGCAAGTTAAGACAGCTGTATTTCGGACCACCAAGACGGACTCTACCGAACCAACCCCAGATATTTATGGGACGGCGCCGCGTATCACAATCGCAACCAATTCACTTACGTCGAACCCTACATTTAGCAACCTACATAGCTCGGCTCAACTACATGCGCGACTAGGTTGTTGTGCACCTGCTACATCCCTCAGACTTATGTCGCTAGTCCAGGTACATAGGCCAAATAGCCCACTGCTTCCTACCCCGCAACCTGCGCATTTTTTGGACCAGGTTGGGATGAGCCGCGACAGTTTCATTCTGGCATCAAACACCTCGCCGCCCAAATACCAACTGCGCTGTCCTCTTACTCATTTCCTACAACTACTGCAGCTAGCAAAGTAACTATCAACTGCTTCATATCGTCATCCGTAGGACTAGTAGACCCCAAGTGTTTTTCCTCACTCCTACTTATAAGTACCAGGTCCCTAAACAATAATACGCATATCCTGCGTCCTCCGTCTGTTTTCTCCGACCCTGATGCAATGTTTGTCATGGAAACATGGTCTTATCCTTATGATTCAGAGGAGGATTACTTACTTCTTGGCTATCAGCTGTTATGCAATCTCATGTGCATAAAAGAGGGGATTGGTGCGCCATTTATGGTAAACATACTTACCCAGCAAAATGTCCAAAATCACGAATTTGTCTGAGGCGATAAATTCAGTATGGATAACGGCTTGTAGGACTAGTTAATACCAGTCCGAGGCGGTGCGCGAACGTAAGCGCGGGTATCAGAAGGCAATTGGAGTACGACACGACGGACTCTATCCGATGGGCTACAAGAAGGCGAACGAGTGAAGCGAGACAAGAGCGAACACGTGAGCGCGGGAACTTACAAGTGGGTCGAGTGTCGAGCCCGTGTTAAGAAAAGAGTAAAACAAGAAGGAATAATGTACAATCGGACAACACATAAATTGTACATGAAAGATAGCAGTTCTTTTTTGGTGCTACAGTGCTCCCCTAGAGGGCTGAAAATAGAAAGCCTTCGATTTCGAAAAGGACTGTTGTATCGAGGTTCGTAAGGCTAAATCGTGCCGAGTAAAAATGTGCGAACGTTCATGTCAAATGGGGGTAGGCCGGAAGTCGGAGCCCGCTGGCCGTTTGTGATTTGTTATTTATTGATTACTGGGCAGGGAAGAGGATCTGATGGAAACCGTGCTGCGCAGAGTCACTACGAGCGTGGAAGAACTACTCCAACTTCTGTACAAAGCGTGCCTTTCGGCCCTTAAATTCTCCTCAGAAAATATCGTAGGCTTCATGGTGATCACATCCTAGCCTGTTCCATCCAGACTAGCCACAGACACCCTAATAGGACTCACCCGTTCGGGCCCGCACAGGTCATACAAGAGGGCATTCGCTAGATCTCGTGACTCAGTAGTCGAGTTCAAGGTAGAAAAATCAGCTTTAATGGGTTTATGGCCTTTGTTACTGCAGAAATGGCTGTTTAAACGCAAGCAGACGACACTTAGATAACCGCACTGTCCGGGCTGTGCGAATGAAGGACGGTGGGCAGAATAAATTGTACGGAAGCAACCGTGGTCCTAAATAAGTGATAATGAACTAAGCCGAAAAATATACCTTGCGAATAGGTGAACGAACTCGTAATGAAATAAATAACATGTATAAATATTTTTGTTCTCGACTACGCGAGGCACGCCCATAGAGGCATGAGCAAGTATGTGCAACTGTACAGACATTTTATGGCAACTGTAACAGTGACCGTTGAAAGTTGCTCATATGTTCATGCCTTGAACTGCACAGTGGTGGAAATGTGAAACAATCATTTGGCTGTCGTGGAAGCGGGACCCGCTTGTTAAGACTTAATCGGTCTGCCATGTATTGCAGTCATACCTCGGCTAATAAAATATTGGGGATCCTGAATGATCCATTAGAAGATAATTGAAGAGCACGCTCGAGAGGTATGACAATGCACTGAGCTCGTACGTGAGTAACGCAAAGCTCAACGGTGATATCTTAGAAAGTAAAGAGACGACAGTATATGCGTGAGGTCGTAGAAAGAATAGACAACTGGCTATGCAGACGTAAAGTTCCAGTGTAACGAACCTATCTAGAATGGTGACGCTAGTTGAACTGCCAGTGTGAAGTTGTGGGCTGCGACTTCATTCGGTGTCCAGTCACATTCGCCACGTTGCAGTGTTGTTAAACGGACACTTGTGGCCTTTTATAGTGCGAATGCTTGCCAGGCCTAAACCCACCACGTCCTGAGACCCCGCAGGTACAGATATAACTCCATGTGGTAAGTTTGGGCAGTCCGCGCTCATTCGAGGACGTAATCAGTGGTGCATTAAAACAGCTTTCGTTTGTATGAGCTTTTCGCCTCCTTGTCAGTAAATAAGGAAAGGTTATATAATAAACACGGAGGAAAATGTAAAATAGGCAGTCCCGTTAATTCAGCTTCCGAATGTGCTCAATGGTAGTAATCTGTCCAACCATCGTGGTTAATAATGTGAATAAAAAGGTACTACTTATAAATAGATCCTAGTACAGTTACCCAAAGGAACTAGGATTGCACAGTATTATGTACGTCGGTAAATTAGTAATTCACCTTCCCCAGACGGTTTACGTATCGTTTTGCTCCTGACCATCCATCGGATTTAAAGCCTCCTTCAGTAAGCACAGTGGCCCGACGTCTCGACGAAACGTTCTCTTGTTCGTACGTACCAGGAGTTCTCGAACCAGTCCGTCGCGCCCAGTTTTTGCCTCTTCCTTTATGCCCTTTGGCCACAGACATCTTGTACTGCGTACATCGAAAACTAAAACGATATCACCTGCCTTTAAGCTGTGCCGATTCGCTTGTCACTTCTGACGTGCCTGTAGTGTCGGTAAATAATACAATAACCAAGTTTTCCAAAATTCGTGGGATAGCTGCTGCATCTGACGATAACGTGTTACCAGTCGGTTTGGAAGCAGTGTCTGCTCCTGGTCCAGGGCCCTGTCAGATGTTAAAGTCAACAACCGCTTGGAGGATATAGTGACAAATTCGTCCGGATGACTGGGATTAAGTATCAAGGATCTGTGGTTAAGTATTCTTTCCACTTCAACCACTGCTGTCTAAAGTATTTCGTCGTTGGCAAGCTGTTTACCAAGTATCACTAAGTATCTTAGGTGTTTATCGTATCACGCGTTCCCGCGTACTGCCACGAGGACTCGCATAAGGAAGCTTGAGGATCCATCCTCAATTCCTTTCATTCAAAGTCTGGTGCAGCTGATTTAGGTTTCAAGGTCAAATTATAGCTTTCAATTCACCTTCAGCTGCCCGGAAATTCTTTCCATTATCGTCAGACGCTCAGTGATATTAACGTCACGATACAAACCTTGAAAAGGCGCACAAGAAAGTGTCTGTATCCATAGGATGCGTTATTTCGATGTGTACGGCTCTAGTTGGAAGAAAAGTGAAGATACAGCTGTACCGCTTCCCCGTTGTTCGTTTTTCCTTTACCAATAATGGTCCGAAATAGTCGGCACCAAGAGCGGTAAAGGCTAGTTGATATGCTATGCAACGGTTCTTGCTGGGTGGGGCCAACTGTTGCTCGCAGGGCCGAGCCATCCCTATCTTACAGAGTGCATAATCCTTTAGCGCTTTAGAATTGTAGAAAAACCGCGTAGGATCCGGTAGCGCTGATGCAATTCAAACAGAACGTGTGATGCTCCGACGTGTTTATTTCTTTCATGACAATCTAAAATAATCAGTCTGGTTACTAAAGGTCGTGAGGGAAACAGGATGAGATGTCCAGTATCATACTGCAGTGAGGAAAACTTCAAGCTGCTGCCGACCCGTAGAATACCGTCATGCAAACATGGACAAGGTACTTTCAACGAGCAATACAAACGCTTAAAGCACCTGACTGCTTCGTTTGCTCGCTTCCGCTTTAGTTCCTTAAACTCATCCGCAAAGAAGAATTGTTGTACTTTTGTACAACTTCCGTTTCCGCTTCGTTACTTTCGGACAACCTCAAACGACCCTCCGGTGGGTAACACGGACACCTAACGCAGCTTTTCATCAAATGGCGCTTAAACCTGAGCAAGATGACCACACGTTGTTTCAGCTTGACCCAGCTATCGCATCTTGGGGGCCTAGCTAGCCATGTTGGTTAATTTTGTACATTTGACGACATTTTCTTTCTACAGCCACTCGTTCAGAAGTTCGCATAAGCGTTCCGGTGCACTGGGCCAATAGGTCTCTTTGAGACGTAGGAAACCAGTCTCATCAAACCACATTGTCATATGAGCCTCAACATTCACTTGCAATCCACGAGAGGCTATGTCTGCAGGGTTCAGCAATGTTTCGACGTACGTCCACTGCTTTGGTGTACAAAACTGATGCACCTTGGATAGCCTGATCACAACGAGTTGGGAAACTTTTGGTCGCAATACGAATCAGCTGTAGAACGACCATCGAGTCTGTCTAAAATGTCAGTGATTTCTCTAACCGCAACTCTTGAGCCGCTTGATTAGCCAACGGGAGGGCAGGTACTGCCGAGGTTACTTCTAATCGTGGCATTGAAACTCCTCTTATTGCTGAAACCCGCAACCTTTCCATAATGAGGTTAGAACAAATCAGCTTTTTCGGTCGACGATCCTAACGTAAATGGCCGCTCCGTACCCATCTTCCGAAGCAGCTAAAAAACAATGCAGCTGTACGTCGTCGTCAGTGAATGACTTTGGTTCGAAACACCGGGGAATCCTCAACCCTTCTAGTCGCTGGACGTCGCTTGAGAAACAATATCATTCTTCTCGTTCTTATCCGTCTACCTGAGTATCCAAACGATGTCTTTCCGTAAGAATGACTGCAATAGTTGCTCAGCATCTAACAGTACTTGAGCCACTAAACTCAATGGGACATAAATTTAAGCGACAAAAGGTAAAATCGATCTTCTGGTGCAGTCCCATTCGAACTTGGTTGGACAAAAGGTTATGAAATCATCTGACAAATTCCACTTCAATCCCAGAGTGGGTTGTACGTTCTCAGATTGCAGCATTAATTGAATTGGTTGTTTGGAGGTCGGATTGCTTGTGATTTCGCGCAGAATTTGGCAGTCGTTACGATTCCATTTCCTTAAGCTGAATCCACTCTTGGATGCAATTGCTTCAAAATGTGTAATACTAGGATGAGTTTCTTCCCGGCTACGATATCTGAACAGACAAATGTCAAAGTAAAGCATCGCTGCAGCAGTGCCAGTGTCGACTCGGGATACTCGGTCTTATAGGCTTCGATTGTTCCTCTAAGTGCGAATGCTGCGCAACATAGTGACGGTGTTGCATCGAATGGATGGACCGTCATACGGAACACTTTAGTGGATTCGTGTAAATGGCCCTTTGGCCAGCATAAAAAGCTTAGGTAGTCTCTATCTTTCGAGGCCACCATTACCTGGTGAAACATAACGTCACTATCTGCAACCACTGCCAAAGTGCCTATTCTGAATCTCAGAAAAACACCGACTAAACTGTTCACCAGGTACCGCCCTTACAATAACTTTTGGTCCAAGGAAGTACCTTGGCAGATGCAAGCACAGTCGTAAAGGACGCGAAATGTACCAGGTTTATTTGGGTGCTTTGCTGCGTGCTGGGACTTATACAAGGCGTCTTTCTTATTATTAAACAGTTTCTTGTCAAGCATTTCTGCAAACCCTTTTGAAGTGTACTCCTCGACCGCAGCAGTGTACACCTGATGTAATTCTGAGTTGTCGGTAAGTTGCCTGCGCAAGCATACCAACCTTTGATAAGCCACTGGATGGTCGTTAGGTAGATTTGGTCATGCATCTTTCCACGGTAATCTGCGTTGGTAGTGCTAGCCGCATTTGACAGCGGACGACTTCAGCACGCTTATCCAAGACAGACACTCCGGATTTTGCGACCCTTGACTCAGTACAGTTCAACTCGTACATTCTCTCGAGAAAGGTAGATTTATAATCTCCGTTGATAGCGTTAATACAAATGCGCGATGAGTCTGGTCCTCCAACTGGTCCAAGCAAAATCCAGGCCAATGGCTTTAGAGTAATAAAAACTCCGAGGACTTTACATTTCGACTCTCAAGTGACCAATGAGCTTCCGGGTCCTACCTACCAATTAATACTCCAACACCTCGAGCACAACTGTCGAAGAACTATAGGTCCATTAAATGCTCCCAAATACTTAATTGCTCCGGTGTCGGTACTATCCTTCGGATATTAGCCATCCTTTTGACGGATTATGCCTGATTTACTTGCAGATTTACCCCCATCCAAGGGTTCCAGATCCAGTCTCCTACCTGCGAGCACACCCATGAGTGACCGGTAACCGTCTCTAACTGCATAACTGACGGACTAGTTGGGAAATTACGTTCCCGTAGTAGCTGTTCGACAACAAGCTCCTATTTAACGGCAACCACTACCGGCAGATGATTGACGTGGCCATGGAATCTCCCCTGGGTCACTTGCTGGCAGATATCTTCATGGCCAAGTTGGAGAGAACAAATTTGCAGGCAGATATAGTCACTTTTAACCACTATTTTCGGTACATGGACGAAAAATTCCTTGTGGTGGATGAGAAGGAGAGACTAGGTGAAATTCTTTATCGTTTTAACCGAGCCCATGCGGCACTGCATTTTACTTATTAAAATGAAACCGAAGCTTAGCTGCTGTATCTTGATGATCCGTTAACTAAGAGACCAGACGGCTCAATCCAACCGCGGGTCAACAGAAAGGCAACCTGGACTGGCCAGTATACGAATTGCTACAGCTTCGACATTCTGAGATATAATCGGAACTTGATTCACCGTCTTACAAGGAGAGCACGTTGCATCTGCTAGGAAGACACTAACTGCGGAACTGACCTATATACGGGAAGCGTTGTGCGAAAATGGATACCCCGACAGATTTATTTTAAGAAACCTTGGGGAAAGCCTAAGCTTGTGCCAGTGTTAACAGCGGCAAGGCAAGTCATTCATACGCTTACCTTTCAGCGGTTGTTGTTACTGAGTCTTTAACTCAAAGTATTTTTGGCGAAATTAAGTCGACGTTTGCAGCAGCTACGTTAAAGTGCGTGTTTTCAACTGAAGCACTCGCGGGTTCACGAAATAAAGATGGGTTGCCTATGCTGACCGCCTCAATGGTTAGTTATCAGTTCGAGTGCGACTGTGGCGCAACGTATAGCAGTCGTACGGCGCGGCACTGGTCTAAGCGCGTGAAGAAACATTGCCTACTTTGGTTACATCAAGGTGGAATCGGAGCCATTATTCGTTTCATGCTGACACATAATGTCGACACTAGGCAGCAGGTGGACCTAAAGCGTGCCTTTTGTGTTGTATAGATGGTTCTAACGCATCGATGGAAAGCTCAACGCCTCCGTACACTTGCGAGGCCAAAGAACTTTGCATTCGCTTATTTCAACTGCCCTTATGCTCGCGAAAGAAGCTTATCCAGGCTCTACAGCTACCCTGGCCCGCGAAAACGGGTGAGGCTGCGGTCAACGGCATGAGGGCATACTCCGAAACATGAAATTAACTCCTTTCGATGTTCTCTCTATTTTACTTGTACTAACTTGTCGACTTTACTCTCTACAGTTTAGCCCTATATAGGATTGGGTTGGTCTTATGCTGAATCGTCGAAAGCAAGCGTTCACCAAACGGTCTCCTGGTCCTCACCAACAAGCGATGAATCGGATCCGGGGTCAAGTAAAGCATTGGTCACCAATAGCTTGTTCAGCCCACGCAATACAACTGGGATAATTTCAAGAACCACTCGACCCCGAGACGCACTTTGCGTTGACCACTACCTTTGGTGAGGTCAGTTGCTCCAGCTTAACTTCGAGTAACGATGGGTGGTGTTTCAAGTGGCAACCGTTGAATCCGCAACTTGTCGTGATCTGCAATTCTTGGACGTGTGGTTGGCTTTGTGGCACAATTCGCCTAAACTTTTCCCAGGAAAGAAGAGCACGCGCTCAGTACTGTGCATAGTTTGGAAACGAGAACATTGATCGAGGTAATAATGTCCTGTGCACGTTACACACGATGGTGCGAGTCCCTGGGTCTGCGGTACTATTCCGCCAGTTACCAAAGCGGTTATATGAATACCACGAGTCGGGCGTCTTTGGGCCGTACATCACACTGCAAGTCTTCTAGCGCTTTCATTCAAGTACACGGCCTGCGTTAGCAAGGTTTCTGCGGCATCACAGAGAACTTGATACAGGACTCTGACGGCTGGGTTTCCGTAAGTGCGCAGGATGGTTATAGCTTTCTTCGACCAACCGAGCTGTAGGGCATAAAGCAACCGTCTGATCAACGAAGACACCGTCACAGTCATATTCAGGTCGGTTACTCAACTGTTGTAATGTAGTCAAGCACGTTTTTATCGGCCCTGGCAATGTACGCAGCGCTTCAGAATTGTTCGCCTTGATTGATAGTACCTTGCCGAAGTTGTCGATATAAGCCCGGGCTATAAGATGAGGACGATGAAATCTAGATTTTAGCGTCTCATTGGCTTCACGGAAACCTGCTTTTACCAACAGGACGCACCGCTCGATCGCCTCTCTAGCCTGGCCTTCTTAATAATTAACCAGGTAGGAAAGTGTGATCCCAGGATTATGGTTGATACACACGACATTCGCTTGAAACTTGCGGCTAAACAGTCAGTACTGCATCGGGTCACTGTTTAAGCGGACAATCTTCCCATTTGGCAAGCCATCGAGAGCTTACAGTGCATAAGAGGCGCTTCCAGGAAAAGTGTCTCGTAGGATTCGATCCCTGGCAAACCACGTCGTTGCTAAACATGTATCCCCGTACACCATACCGCGATGCGTATCGTCGCGTGCTATGTACTCTTCACGAACCCAGCAGGCGCCGAACATTCTGGTGCCACTAATAGGACAATTTTTAATGCGACCACCTAGGTTACCGGCTCGAAGGTACATTTACTGCATCCTTGGAAGTAAATACTTCCAACCGTCCCTCCAGTACTGCAATTATAAGCAATGCGCAGACGGTTGATCAGCGGTGGGCGTACATGCACTAGCCGCTGCATCTTGCGAACTCGGCAAAAATGAACGCATGTCAGGTTCATCCATCTGCGAGCGACTCAGAACTATTAACTTGGGTTACTGCAGAAATGGCTGTTTAAACACAAGCTGGCGACACCTAGCTCGAAGCACAGTCTGGACGGTGAGAACGAAGGACGGTGGACAGAAGAAATTGTGCGGAAGCAACCGTGGTTTAACATAAATGATAATGAAGTAAACCGAAACATATACCTTGCGAATGGGTGAACGGACGCGTAATTAGGTACAGGTATAACCAAGTGGTCAGGTTGGGCAGTCCGCGCTCATTCGAGGACGTAATAAGTGGCGCATTAAAATGGCGTTCCGTTGTCTGAGCTTTCCGCCTCCTTGTCAATAAATAAGGAAAGGTTATATAATAAACATTAAGGCAAATGTAAAATGGGCAGTACAGTTAATTCAGATGCCGAATGGGCTCAATGGTAGTAATCTGTTCAACCATCGTGATTGATAATGTGAAGAAAATTGTACTACTTGTAAATAGCTCATAGCAGAGTTGCCCAAAGGAGCTAGGATTGCACGGTATCATGTACGTCGTTGACTTAGGTATTCATAGCCTTCGTCTGGAACAGTCTAACCGGGGCTGTTGTATCAGCACTAAATAGAGAGGTCTTCAAAGGGCGTCTAGATGCTTGGCTCTGGGCTAGCTGGCCTTCTAGGTTGAACGGTTTAAGTCATTGGCTTAGCTAGCTGATAGCGACACTACTTTTACACACTGGCTCGCGGTACTCCTCTTATTTAGCTTTTATTTTATTTTACCAAACTGTCACCTTCTCTGACAACGTTAAGTATTCATACTGCCACGTCTATGCAGGCACTTGCAAGGTATTAATACCTAAAACCTCGGCCGTTTACTACACACTATTCCTTTTCTTCCAGGTAGCCACGTCCACACAACCAAGCGGCTGGATATATGTGCCCCGCACCACTTACCGAGTAGCAACCTGCAACCCTTGGAACCTACTGAGAACTACAGCACCCCACCGCAAGATCACGAGGAGAACCTTCGAAAAGCAAAGCTTGGTCGTTTTGCGCAAATTCATGAAACGTATGAAGCGTTCAGAATACTCGGTCAACCAATCAGCATCCACGCTCCCTGCGCTAACATTCACCACTGCGCCAGCCACCTGCAGTAAGAGAATGAAGTAATATGGTGGTCTAGGTGTTAAGGGGCAGCGAACTACCCAAGCTGAAGAGGAATTTAGCAGGCGTAAATAAAAAGCTAGGGAACTGGATTACTTGGAAGTTTTAGCGTGCCGTTGAAGTCCCACTTTCAAAGCAAGTCTCGGAACAGTGTTTACAAGAGGTAGGTGTAAACATTTGATTTCTGTCAAATTTTGCTTGATGCAAAACATTTTTTGATCACCATTTTCACCAGCTTACGTAGTACCCTTTCTTGGTCACTTACCTAACATCGTCCATCGTTTTTGTATTTAGCCTCTGGGTAGTTTCTTGCTACTTTAGTGTTTTTACTCCCTTTTGCACCTTCTTCTAACCCGTAACAGTTACTGTTGACTGCTCCATGCAAGAGCATAGGATTCATGTAAAGCTTGAGCTGAACCCTTCAGGGTGCAAGCTCTAGTCAGTCCAGAAATATACCTATTAATTTATTTAACAGCTCGTCGGTCTTACGTTTTGATTCTTGTTTCACACTGTCTTTAAAAAAGCCATGTCGGATTCACTGCATACTGGCACTAGTGTGGCTTTGGCTGCATTGATCAGCAAATCTAATGCTGTATGCGACAGTATGAGCTATTTAAGGCCCGTGACGGATGAGTCTGGGGCATGCAGTGCCATGTGACCTGCATTTATGTGAGCCCTGACCAGTACGTATTGCTCTCGACTATCGATAGCATGCTGTTCAACTGATTTGTATGCCGTAGCCGTCGGCCTGCGCGCCTTGATGTCACAGAGGAAGCACCGAGCAACGCCCCGCTGGGTAACCAGCGGATGTGGTTTTTCCTCGCTTCTCTGGACCGTAAAGTGGCGCTACTTATGGAGAAACTGGGAGTTTTCTTCGGATCATTGGAGGAAGCCACGGAGCCAACCTCACCTGTTCTCGATGAGAACCTGACTGTGGTGATGGCTATAGTGTCATGTGCCCCAGCGACCCAGAATGCCCCTAACGAGACTGCTGACAACTTACTGGATGCCCTCCAAGTCGAGACGAAAGTTATAGCCCCTAAGCTTACTACATGCAAGAAGCAGAGTGCTAAGAAAGTCCGTAAGACCGCCACGAAGCCTGTAGGGACTAAACCAACGCATCGGTTGTAGGTGGAGCACAAATGTAGAACCCAAACTACCCCAGCTACTTTGGCGATCGAAACTGGGGTCGTGTCGCAGACTCGTAACGTGAATACGCCTCGTCAAGGTGATTCCGTTACTGATAGTAGCCTTATCTTCCGTGAGGTTGATAAATCCGCGGCAGGTCTTCCTCAGTAATGCGTGTTGGATGACCACCAATTATACCAGCTCTGCGTCACCAGGATGCTTCCACTTGGTTTCCCTGGTGTCACTATCAGAAGGCCAGCCAGCGTGGGGAACGTCCCTGTCGGTACTCCAAACCCACGACACAGACAATGTCCTGTAGTCCTCTCAACCCCAGAGGAACGCAGTGTTACTGCGCTTTGCACTCAAACACAGGGCTAGCGACGTCAGCGTTCAGTCGAATCTTTTGCTGGCCGGTCGACTGAAGTTAAAGGAAGCCAGCAGAAGCCTCAAGAACGGGCGGGCGGCTGGTGAGCAAGGCATTCGTCTTGTTGGTGTTCAGATGGTCAGCCGGAGGTCAATTGCTGTCCAACCAGAACCCCTGCTGTTAGAGTACAACCCAGGGCTGATCGGGCCGAGTTCCTTCGGGTAGTGCTTAGCAATGCGCGTCGCCTAAGGAACAAGGTACATAAGCTGTGTCTACTTGTAGGCAAATCTTGTCCGGACATGCACGCTTTCACTGAAATGTGGTTGTCCCCGGATATCACTGACAATGAAGTGGGTTTAGATGGCTAAGCGTCACTTAGCTGTGCTCGCTCCCTTGGCCACCAAGGGAGCACTTTATGTGAACTGTAACCTGGGTGTTGAGGGCCTATGTTTTCCAGCCGCGGGAACAAACTGTCAAAGCCCTGTAGACTATTGTGTGCGCTTCTACTACGCATTTCGCAGTTGTAGTAGTATATAAAAGTCCTGGAGGTACCTCCAAAGTGGTTATTGAGTTTATTCTTGTTCAAGCTCGCAATGGGTGTCTGTTAATGCGGGATTGCAACCCCCCTGGTCTGTTAGGCTGAGCTATCTTATAGGTCGACGGTGGGCACCTTCTGTTCGGCTCTTCTCTATTTGACATTGCAGCTGCCTTTGCATCAATTCGTAAATATCCCTACAAGTTACATGAGTAACTAGCTCCCGTCTACTTTGTATCTCAATTTTGCGAAGTCGCACGATTTCTGAAGTGTTATTACCTAAGCTGTCCTTCATGAGCCATTGACTATGTTTGCATATTCTTTCGATATACTCCCACTAAGTATCGCCAGGCCACCGCCGAGACGTCCAAATATTGGCCGGGCAGATCAACGTACTGCGCAACAGAGCTTCGGTTGTACATCGTGCCACCTCCTTGGCCGACATTTTGGAGTAAAATTGTGAGGTGGCTAAGGCATACCTCACAGAGATCTCTGCTCCCCACATCCCAATATTAAGAAAGGCGGGGCATGGGCGCAGCCGCCAAAGATTATACAGATAAACACCTACACAAGAAGCGCTCTAAGTGCTGATGAACTTAGCAAGCGGCTTCATCAACCAGCACGTATGAGTGCTATAGAACGGTTAGCCATAAATGTAGGCAGTGGCTTAGCACTGCACAGCTTCAATACTAGAAGGACTTAGTTGACGCAGCCGCAGCAACTCCAAACTTCTGTGCTAACGTACAGAGGCCTAGCGGTACAAACTCTTCTCTACCCATGTGCATATCGACTAGTATGAGGCATGTATACTTAGCGTATCGTATACTAGTGTCTTCTCTCGTGAGACCTCTACCTCAGTTTGAGGTAGAGAATCATGGAGGATTCTTGCCTAACTGAAACCAGCATAACGGATACGCAAGGCTTCGGGCTATTCTGAGGGCTAACTCCTTTCAAAGCTTCTGTTCCTGATTAAATTCATCCGAAGCTGACGCATGAAGTGGCGGTTGAGCTAAGTGATCCTCTCACCTGCATGCCTACATTATAGCTCGAAAGCTGTACCTTACCTTCTGAATGGAAGGGGACAATTATCCGTCCGATTTTTGAGGACAATAACAGCGCTCTACTCGCGAACTACCGACCTGTCAGCTTGACAAACGTAACATGTAAGTGGTTTGAAAGCTGGGCAGGGGTTCGGTGAAGAATCGCCTGAATAAATATGGCCTTCTAAGTGCGGCACGTTACTGTACACCTAAACGATTTTCGTGAAAGATGTGCTACGGTTTTATACAGTGGCACGCTATTAACGTGCTTTTTATTGACTTCCCAAAGCCTTTAATGGTCCCGCATCTACGACTCCCCAAAGTTGAGATCGTATGGCATATCTGGTGGCGCCCTTAAATGGGTGTCTGCTTTTCTAGAGGGAAAGCACAATGTCTCCGTGTAGGGCGGACCCTTTTGCTTAGACAAGCTGTTCTTAGTGACATTTTGCAGCGTTCAGTTTAAAGGCCGTTGCTTTTCGCAATTTATGTTCATGCCCCACCCACTGAGCTTGAAGTACCGTGGCTATTATTTGCTGATGATCTCGTACTCTGAAATATTTTGCCCCTTCCTGGGTGCGCTGAGGCAATTCAGAGACTTGGCCAGTCTCTGGGTTTGGTCAAACTTATGGTTGCTGCTTAAAATTCAGGCGAAAGGTTCTGTATTAGACATTGATGCTGCTGCTCCCCCACGGGCTATGTAATTGGTGGAAGTGAAATTCCTGCTGTCCCTCAACCGGCGGAACTAGACGGCGTCCACACCCAAGTGCTTCACCCAGTGGAAGTAGACTGATTGTAAAGGGTTCCATATGATATGGTTTATTCGATGGTGCTTCGGTGTCTCAACGGCCGATAGTTTTGTGAAGCTTTTCTCTTAGCATACTTTATCCAGGCTTGTCCATCATGTTTTGTAAGGGAAAACAAGGAGCAGAAGTGTGTTTTATTAGTAGGTACAAGGTTAGTGCCGGGTTAACGGAAGCAAACTATCCCGAACGTTTGCTTACCTTGGGTATGTACCCAACGGACGACCGGAGAATTATAGGAGCCTTGCTCCTCACTTACTGGTAGCTGTTCAAGTTTTTCACTATTCGAATTATGTACCCAAATTTCACCGCAAGAATTCTAGCACAACCGAAGAAAAACCAGAAGTCCAACGAGCCTGACCGCAGAAAATGTGTTAACAAAAATGGCTCCAAAATGCTTTACAACTATGCCAGGCCTACGCCGAATATATAGGTAGCTAAACTGCCTCCTGCGTCTAGCAGACGAAGGTCAACTGGTAAAACTAGCAGCTTTCTTGACAAAGCTCCATGGTCTGGTACCCACGTGAGAGAATTTAAGGTACCAGAATCTTCGAACGCGATGCACAGTCGTAGTTAATAGATTACTTGTCGATATAAGGTTTCTTAATGCTTTTACCTTATCTTGGATACGTACCCATCTGAGATAGCTGCCGCGAGGTATGCTGATAACCTGGGATTGAGTTGAAGCTTCATGGACGGCGTTCTACGCCTATGGGTCCAGCGCTGCAGTGTTATGGATTTAGGTTACATGCTCTGCCGTCTGGTACCCTTGTTCCGCTGACATGGTTCGTTCACGGGCTGTGTTGGCAGATTGAAGCTGCCCGTCAACAGGTCAAACGGAAACTCGACCGATTATGATGCCTATGGCTGACGCAGCGTTGAGTGCAGCTACGTTGCACGGCGTACCCATACCTGCTTTTCAACCAGCATGTCGTAAATGATGTTCCCACGCTTGCTCTGGATCGTGCTTAGCATCCGTTTTGCTTGTCCTTTCCAATATGCACGTACAAATACTGGTTGGCCCGGTTTAAGGGAACTGCGCCAAGCACCATACCGCCGGTTGAAATCACTTTCCATCTCGAAGTCCCTTTTACCAGCTGTGGGCTCTGAGGACGGCTGAGCAGCATCAAAGGGCATGCAGAGCTTTCTCTTCATCGTTACCACTACTGGTGATAATTCATCCAGTGTTTGTGGATTGTTCGTGGCTCGGTACAGAAGGAGGAATCGGTCGCCCACTTCCTCTAGGTCTCCCTTCTTGCTTTGAGGTGAGCGCCCATGAATGTATCCACACATCGCTCCGCTTGACCATTTGATTTTGGGCTAAACGGTGGAGACGGCATGTGTTTTATAGCGCAAAGTTGGCAGAACTCCGTGAATATGGTAGAAGTAACCTTGCTCCGTTGGCCGCAACAAATAGTTCGGCGCAGCGGAACCAGGTAAAAAATTTTCGCAACCATAAAATCGTTGCGCTGCTTTTCATACCGCTCATGAGGAACACTTCGGGCCACGTGCTGTAAGCGTCTACCACTATGAGAAACTTCCTTCAGTTGATTGGGTTTACAAAGTCGACATGAACACTGCTTTGAGTTTTCGTTGGTTTTGGCCAGGAATGCAGTTCGGTCATCGGTGGTGTCCTTGTAGCGGTAGCGCAGTTGCTGCAACTTCTAGCTAGCTGCTCCAGCTGTCTAGCCATAAACTGCCAATACATAACTTGGGGCAAGCGCTTCCACTCCGTTGAGCCATGGATACCCTGCATGGAACTGCCGTAACCCTCTCTTGTAATCCTTGCGGTCTGACTACTCTTTCCGAAAATATGATACAATCGTTCACAGTGTAGAGCGACTGTTTTCGATGGCAGAATTGCGGCCTGTCGGCAGAGGAACACAAACCTGGCTACTTGGTTCTGTGGAATTTGTATCCTTCCTCAGAATTGGATCCCAAAGCGGTTCGGCCCGCACAGCTCCTGCCGTAACGGGCAAACTATCTACTGCCACGCTCACCACGAATTTGACGTTGTGTTCGCTCTCAACGGAGGCCATGAGGGTAGTCTCGTGTACTTGCTGATGGGAAGCAATGAGGCGGGATGACGCATCAGCTTGGTCGATGGAAACCGTTTATCGATAGCAGAGCTCAAAATCGTAGCCCAGCAAGTTGAGTGCCCGTCGTTGGCAGGAATGCCTTGTTACGAGCCGAAAATGGCAAGCAGCGGCTTGTGATCCGTCAAGAGCTTGAAGCGGCGACCATACAGTATGATGCGAAATTTCTTCGCAGCACACATTATGGCCATTTCTTCCCAGATCTGGCTGCTGTTACTTTCGATCTCTTTCGGCCTCGTGGAGGTATGCGCGTTCGCCTTCTGAGATCCATCTGAGGATGTGTGAGAAACTACGCACCGATCCCCAGACTTGGTGCGTTAGTGGCGAGGACAAATTTTCGGGATGGGTCAAGATGGGTCAGGAGCAGGTCTGAAGCCAGCAATGATTTGATCCGTTTAAACGCAGTCTAGCACACTGAAGTCCAATTCCAGGGTTGGCCTTTGTTCAGCAACTTGCGCAGTGAGGCAGGCCGGCGATGTACTTTGGGCAGAAAAGCATCGTAATGACTAATTAGGCCGCCGAATAGACACAACGATAGCAGGTCTACAGACGGAGGCATTGTTTGTATAACTAGGATATCTTCTAGAAAAGAACGACTACCGTCTTTTGCGAAAATGAGGCCGAGGAACTTGACGGTGGGATAAATAACTTACACTGGTATTCATGGATCCGGAGGCCATATGACTGGATGCGTTTAAACACTTCAGCAAGCCGTTCAAATACTTCCGCTCTCCGTCTCAGTAAAATGATCTCATCCAGGTACGCAGTGGCTCAAGTAATCCGCAAGCATGATGTCCATCAGCTGCTGGAAGCTGGCTGGTGCTTCTTCACACGAAGAGGGATGCGGTTGTATTGGTACAAGCCGTGATGAGTGTTAATGGTCAGTAATTATCTCGAGCCTTCATCAACGTCGACCTAGAGCTTCACATCGAACAAGTCCTGCTTGGCAAAACACGTCACACCATACAGCTTGGCAAAGATATCCTCTGGTATCGGAAGCGTGTACAGATGATCACCTAGCGCGGCCTTCAGGCTAATTGAAAAATCGAGGCAGACACTCATTTTACCGTTCGGCTTTCGCACAGGAAAGATCGGCGCAGCCCATGACTAGTAGTGCTTTGATGGGATGCCACTGGCGCACTCCAGTCAGTCCAGCTCCTACTCAGCTGCTGCCATGGCTGTATTTGATGCCGGTCTTTTCGCTCTGAAGACGGGGTTGATTCTTTCCCGAAGGCTTAATTTTGCTTTGAACTTAATGCAGTAACCCAGTCTATTTTAAGCAAGGACGCAACCTACTGCTTTAGCTTTCTCGTGTTGTCTTCCGTCGATATTAAAGCCTGGACTGGATCGATGGGAACTCAATTGCAAATCTAATTCACTGGAACGTCAAGACTTTACAACTTCTCCATTCGGTCAAGCCCAAGGACGTTCAAATTTAGTCGGTTCGACATGCAACGGGTTCTGATCTATCCCACTCCGCTAAATGCAATTGTGCAGGTTACGCCTCCGTCTCCATGGGAGTGGAGGAATGAAGGTACCAGAAGTTTAGGACTCTATGTACAATCAAAATTAGTCGAGTACTTGCTGAAAAAACTTGTTTACATTAATGTTTTTGCCTTCCTCCGAATAATTACCGTATCCTAACTGCTAGGATCGGTCCAGACTTGTGTTGCTTGTTTAGTCCCGCCAAGCTGCCTATTTTGCGATATCACCACTTGAAGCTGCAGCAACTGCCTTCCGACAGGGTAAGGGCGGAAACTGTCTTATCGCTCCGGGTTATTGAGCGCTAGAACTCGCTTCCGGCGTAGGCCCTTAGGGTACCTATGGGTGAGGGGTTCGAGCACCAGTTAGATGCTCTAGGGTGGCGGTATCAAACCTTCCCTTTCTCCTAACCGACTTGTGTATTCGGCTTTCCATTCGTTGTTTAGTCCCCCTACCTTGGTATTTTCATTATTTACCCGGCTTTAATCATGCCTTTTAGAGGTGTGTCTCGTTTTGCAGAGAATATACCATTTATTTATTTATTTATTTACTTTCTTAGTGTACCTTTCACCCCTATTTCACATAAATCGGCTTGGCAGGACCACTGGACAGAAAATTTATGCAGTAATTTTTTTGGAGGAGTGTGATGCAGTCTTTGTTTTAGGCTTTCCAATATCTTAGGCAGATCTAGCAATTTCCGGTTCACGGCTAGGCAAAAGAGGAACTTTCACGGGATTCGCCTATCGTTCCGGTCCCAACTGAACTTGAACTTGAACAAGCAAAAGCAAAATTACTGAGAAAAGTGACAGACACGGAGGTGCAATTTGGGAGCTTCAAGGCGACGTTTCAACTCCGTCACCGGGGTTGGCAGTACGACCTCCTCGGTGGCGCATTCCAGGAATCCATCACGCAACCTGACGAACGGTGTCATCCCAAATCCGATCGGAAAGAATGGGCATCAGCAGTACGCAGGCACGCTGTACCTACGCTTCGCTGTCACGCGAACCCCATTGATCACGCGTGTTCTGAGTTTACCGCAGGGACGCCTGTCCCTACGCGGATACGAACCGGTGACTTAAGGATCGTAAGCCAGGCCTAAAATCTTTGCGGTGTCAAATCAGATCGGAATTTGTGCAACTTAAATGGATACCCACGAAGAGTAGGTGACTGAGCAGGATGAGGATGCAGGAATTGTCTGATCCGATCCGCCCTGTTAGTGTAGGGTAAGTAAGAAGGCTATCGCCACGGAGGCGGTGATAGGGCAGTAAGAACCCCCTGAGCTTTAGTAAACTGTCAGGGCAGGACGGAGGCCGCGGCCGTCGGAACATTTCCTTTGCACTCCTCAAAACCTGCTCCACCCCCATCCTGTCACGAGTCAGGCAAGGAAGGGAAGCCCGGACGCCCTACTCCAGATGCGTTATAGCAAAGGCCGTAAACGAAATAATAGACCTTTCTTCCGTCAACATCCTCACTGACTTACGGGCTATCCAGAGTGTTCGGAAGCCCTTTCTAGCCGCTGGTTTTCAGTCCTTGCTGGATTTGAAATCCATTGCAAAAGTAACACCTAAGCCAATATTTTTAAACAAATGGGATAATTGGTACCCGCCAAGCATGCATTGCCTTGTTGGGCCATTTGCTCCAACCCGCATATTGGAGCGCTGTTTATTTTATTGGCATCTTCCACAGAATGTACTAATCAGAGAGTCTATCAATAGCTGGTTGTAAATCCTTGGAACCACCAGTCGCTCACTGTGAACCGGAACTTCAAGACGCCCGCCAACATGAGGGTAGGCACCCCAACAATTCTGGCACTGCGTTAGCATACACAGCAAACAGCAGCGGACCAATGCCCAATCCTTGTGGGACGCCGCGCAGAGCAGTATGTAAGAAGGCAAGACTAGTACATACGCGACGACTTCGCTCTTTCCGAGAAATGCGGATAGCCATTCAGTTTCTCGCCCAGTGACGCCGCAGGAACGCACCCTTAGGGAAAGGCGAGGATGCGAACGAAGCCAAAAGGTTTGGAGGTGTTATTGAACAATACGTCCACTGATTGACCTTGGTTGACAGACTCTGCCCAGCTCTCTCGAGCGGCCGACAGATTGTTCGGACACGAATACACTTTGCAAAAACCAGGTTGAAATGGACTGAGAATGCCAAACTCCCTGAAGTAATTTTCGAAACCATCCCTCACTAGCGTTTCTGGCAATTTAACCAGTGCCCTGGCTGGACTAATAAGCCTGTAATTTAAAGGAAGGTGTCTATTACCCTTCTTAAGGATAGAACAGCCAACAGTTTCCCTCCAGTCAGTATTTAAGGCGCCGCCCGTAAGAGACCTTCCGAACAAGCGCATTACGGCCTCACTAATTTCATTTACCAGTTCATATGACAACTTCGGCTGACTGGCATCAATAAGAGAGAACTTGGTAGGATTTAACTCCAGCTGTAATGAAAGCACTTGGGCCTCTGATATAGAGATACCAGCCAACAAACAGCTAGTTGGAACTTTCTCCTCTAAATCAATAGTCAGTAAAAGAACTCTAGGACCAACGTCCTCGAATACAAGTCGCCGGGAAGACAGGCTTGCTCGCAATCATTGTGCGCCGAAACCCCACTGAGTACGTACAACACCGGGATCGATGAAGCAGCACGCCCTCGTCTTCCGGCGTAAGCCAACTATACTGCAATATCCCTGCGACGTTAAGAGAGGTGCAAAGTGCCATCGCGGCCATAAAACAATCAACTCGTCCAGGTCCAGATGGCATCTCCCCAACTATTATAAAACTCGGAGGAAAAATATCGCTCTATTGTTATTAAACGTCTTCACACCCTCACTCACTACCGGATGCTTTCCAAATCAACGGTAACAACCCATTATAATGCACCACGTTAGTGACCGTACACAATGCTAAGAAGTCGACTGACTGCAAAAAGAAGAGCATGAATCTTGTGGGCTGTTCTACAAAATGATGGAGGGGAGTTTTTAACGCCGGCGTCACTAGTACGGCGGCTAAGCCTGCGGTCGCAGTCCCGAAGAAGGGGTTGTGCCAGTCTATCTACGGGAAGTTGAAATCACCCAGCACCAAGCACCGGTTTGTGGAGCCATTGCGTATGAAATCAATAAAACCTCTGGAAGCGGTAGCAGGGCTCCCATGTCCTAACGCGATATTAAAGTGCGAGGACAAGTGTACACTTCAACCGAAAGTGCTTCAAAAGGTCTTGGGTCAAACATGTTTTGGAAAGAGTTAAACCGGAGCTTAGGTAGTGTGTAACCTTACCTCATCGAAGGTCGCAAGTACGAGCTCATCTCAGTAGTGAATTGCCACGTAGGAATATTCCACCGTCTGACGTCCGAAGACAGCCAAGATTCACTAAAAGCGATGACATCTAAATAGGAGTAATCCACAAGAGCGCCCAATTTGTACATCTTGTTACGCAGGGTATGCACGTTACTGAGTCCGCATGAAGGGTATTGGTATGGTGAGTCCCCAGGATCGTGCGCCACCGGGATAGATCCGGGCATGACGGAAGTGGACGGCCGGTGCATCACTCGCAAACGCACCAACCACAGGCCACTTTCGCCTGCAGCGCGACTTGGCTTGAGGCCCTGGATAGTTGTCGTCAGTTGCACCCTGTCCGCTTGAGGGAGGTCCAGCTGTAAGCTGACTCCAGCACATTTTGATTTAAAAGTAAATCGCATAATCGCTTAGCGCTCCTCGGAGGTGGAAAGCATCACCCGTAGGAGAAAAAGCCTACTGACTGTCACGCCGGCAAGTCTGGTTAGCTTACGCACGATCGCTCCAGGGAATCCGGGCGGAAGGAGACTAGTGACGCAACTTGTAAACTATTCATGCTCAGGTACATTTCCTGGGAACTACGGCAGAGGGTTTCATGACCTTTTTACAGATTACTTTACTATTACTATACAAGTCACCTCGACGGGCATGTTCCTAGCGCGTGTTACAGAACCAAGTGCTAGGGACACACGCAATATATGCACCTATGTATAGCTGGAAGCTTAACAAGACGGAGCTTGCGGAACGAAGACAGGACTCAGTGCCGGTGGAGTTATACTTAGGGGTTGTCGTACCTGCTGTGTCCCCTTTCGCTTGCACTTTAAGTGTGGGTACTACCTTATTAGCCTTTCTTAGACTACTTTCCACAGGCACCTGAACCCAAGGATGGTCCTTATTATAAACGGGGCCAAAAAACCAGTTGACGGATCGTTAGTAACAGAAAACGTGCTCACAAGAAGCAGCAATATAGTCAAGCTGCTCGTGTCTGAAGGATGGCACAAACGCTCGTTATTCCGCAAGGTAGGTACACCAGCGTTTCCATAGCTAACTACAATTGCAAGGTCGGGCAAGAAAGCAGGTAGGTTTTCCTTACTTGCTTGTCTGGAAACTAGTGCCAAAAACCTCGCATCTGAAAGCAGACCACGCTGATTTGTGCTCGCGACAAGCAGAACAGCTAAACAAAAAGCTTATTATCCGCCATATCACCATATTGTGCTGTTTAAACCAGGGCATCTTTCATGAAACCAACGACTGCAGATGTCACACTGCATTCCGCCAGTCGTGCCTGTCAATTGTTCTGAACACATCAGCTTACCAGATTGTCTGTGAGTCAGCTAATGGTAGACCTGATGACGCGTTAAGACAAACTCCTTTAGTCACTGGAATGGAAAATATAGGCAAGATGTAACGGGAAACTAAGACTTAGACTGGTCTTGCAGTAGCCTACTAGGCAAAGAACGAGATATTCGATCGGATCTTCACAGACGTTGTTGGTTTGTACGGATTTGGACTCGCTAAGTGTAAAAGGTAGGAATCCACAGAGTAAAAACCTGCCAGAGGCAGCAGCAGTTCCCTCAAGCTACAGCAGCAGTGCAAATGACTGGGGAAATGCTCTACAGCATAATCAACCAGAGAGCGGAACAATCGAGCAGGATCTGAAAACCATAAGAACAAGATTCCCAGTTATTCGGGGATTGAGAAGCCACGGAGAATAAGCCTTGGTAGACATATATAAATAACTAAATAAACTTTATATTCTCGGTGTTGAACGTGGCATGCCAACTCGGCATAATGAAATAGTTACAATCACATCTGCAACATGCAAATGTGATAAACATTGGCCTTGACATTGGAAAGTGGAAGAAGTGATCTAAGTTTGTGCTAATGCTTGAGATCACCGTTAAACAGATTACTAAAGCAAAGGTGAAAATGTGTGATACGCATTCGTTCCAATTAAATGTTATGGCCTGAAGCGGATCTTGTGTGCTGTTACTCGCAGTCACCTGTTTTCCACTTCCATCCTGCTCTGTGAGTACTACGCGGTAACTCGATTTTTTGGCGTGCCATTCTGATCGAGCTTTTCAGCTGAAATAACGTGGAAAACAGTGTTTGAATAAACACTTGAAACGAAATTTGACTTTTGTCAAATTTTCTCTGGGAAACCGATCGACATTGGCTAAGGACATTGTCACTGTGGCGACTTGGTCAAGCCATTGGGACCTACCTCTAAATGCCAACAAATGTCAACTATTGACTAGTAGCGGTAGCGGAATTGCAGTTCAGTCTTCTGTGGGATCTCTATCATTGCGATGTACTGACGAAGCCCGTGATCTAGGTGTCATCGTAGCGAACAATTTTAAGCTTTCGGCACAGTGTCGCCATGCTGCCAATAAAGCACGACACGAGTTATTTCGTCTTAGGAGGGCGCTGAGTAACACTAAAGCAGAAGTATTCTTGCCCTTATATAAAGCAGTGGTCAGGCCACATCTGGAGTATTGTGTTCAGGCCTGGTCACCGTACCTCCGGAGTGACATCATATGTATAGAAAAGATTCAGAAACTTGCGACCAGAATGATTGAAGGTCAACGAGGGAAGTCTTACGAAGATGGTGTAAGTAGCTTAGGATTACTTTCCTTGGAGCGGCGTAGGTCTAGAGGGGATTTGTTAGAGACGTTTAAGATCATTAAGGGACTTAGTGGTATTAGTTCCACCCATCTGTTTGAGTTGGCTACGTCAGACCATCTGCGCGGGCATCGCCTGAAGCTCAAACATCACAGAGCTCGTTTGGACATCAGGGCAAAGTTTTTACGAACCGAGTAGTTAACTACTGGAATAAACTTCCTTCTGATTTAGTGGAGTCTGAGACTGTAGAAGCCTTCAAAAGGGGCTTAGACAATTGTTGGTCCACCCTTTTTCCAGAGCTATTGTAGTTGTACTGGTATATGTAGTGTATCTTGATGCTGTCATATGAAAGTGCAGAGACTGCTCTTGTTCTTGCATCATTCCATTGCAGAAGCAAGAAACAATCCAACGTCGAAGTGCTGGGGGCCGATTCACTTACCGGCACAAGAACTGGACGCTCGTTAGGCGGAAGCCTCTATTGTCCATCTGACCTGACCTGACCTGATCTTGGGTCGATTAAATTGGTACTGGCCAAAGCGTCTTTGGCGCTTACTGGTAATTTTTCCGTTTGTTCCCAGTTTTAATCCCGTTTTGCACCCTGTTTTTGTCTTTTTATTGCGGTCGTTTTCCTGTTTATACGTGTTGTGATTCTAATCTGTTTTCCACATGAACATGGCTGTCTCGCTAAACACCGAGACGGATGGACCTATGGGGTCCTCGTTTGATGATTCTACTGCAGCTTGCGGACAGGTTAACTGTTCAGAGCCAGTTACAGATGCATCTGGTGGTATGCAGTGTGACGTCTGCTGCCGCTGGTATCACGAAAGCTGTCCAGGCCTACAAGCTGATCAGTACAAAAT
>OX104059.1:44808843-44848943 GCA_944474145.2 Dicrocoelium dendriticum | reverse complement strand
CGATAGGAATCTATGTGATCTCCATCATAAGTAAAGCAAAAATGACCCATGCCGAATATGGGTCTGTGTGAATGCACATCAATAGTCGTTTAGTAATAAGCAAACAAAATACCGATATATAAGCACAAAGAAAGCACTACGTGTCTTGGTCTTTTAGGGTTGCTAGTGTAGCCGTGACATAACCACGCGACGAAAGGAGGTCAAACATGGCGTCTGCATCGAAACACAAGTCTGAAAAATGTTTGTCAATGCTTCGTTTGAAACACTGCACTGAATCAGAAAGAACAACGGAACTGGGCAACCAGTTCCAGAAATGTATCACACGTCGCGCGAAACAATGAATATGAGTGACATTGTCCATACGTGGAACTTCCAGCTTGTAAGAATGCCCTCGGGTGATAGGTGCATCCACAATACAGAACATATGTCTCAGGTGAAGGATTCTAAACGTTGTAATGAGGTCAATTCGTAATCTCCTGTATACTAGTGTATGGAGACGTAACTTGTGGCACCTCTGGTGGTAAGATAAGCCTCGGAGCGTGGGGATCAGGCGGGTGACTAGGTGCTGGACTTTTTCCAGTTTTCTCATCTCACTTTTTGTACTTGGATAATAGGCCGGTGCCCCGTATTCTAAAAGCGGGCGCACCATGGAGACGTATAGCCTGACAGCAATTTCCTCCGACCAAACGTGGAAGGTCCGCTTTAATGACCAAAACATGCGAAGGCTGGAACAGTAGACCTTGTGCGTATTGTCTGACGATTTTAAGTCCCATCGGGATAGTACTCCTAGATCTCTAACCGTCGCAGCCGAGCACAGTAGACGTCCACCGACACTGTAAGTTCTGTCCCGACAGCACTTGCCAATGCGGAGCAATTCGGACTTTTCAGCATTCAGTGGAAGGCAGTTTGTTGATGCCCATGAGGAGATTGTATCGAGATCACTTTGCAGTATATCCTCATCGACGGGGTCGATATTTCCCTCCAAACTTTCAAATCATCTGCGAACAGCGCGCAAGTAGATGTCAAACGTCCTGGTAAGTCGTTGATATGAAACAGAAAAAGCGTTGGGCCAAGTACTGTGCCCTGTGGCACACCACTAGAGGCAGTACACCATTTCGTTCGGTAGTCATTGACCTGGACGCACCACTGCCGCTTGTCCAGAAAAGACTGAATCCATTTCAGCAATTTTCCACCCACGCCATAACTGTTGAGTTTAGATAGCAAGATAAAGTGATTCACTCTATCAAATGCTTTGCTAAAGTCAATCAGCAAGGCATCAACGCTCCTACCGTCATTAACTGCTTCAATCCAACTGTGTCGGGAAGTCAGAAGATTCGTGGTACAAGACCGTCCTCTTAGGAAACCATGTTGAACTGATGTAAGCACACCGTGTGATTCTGTGAACTCAAGCAGCGCCTTCTTGACCACTTTCTCCAGCAATTTGGCCAGCACTGGTGTCAGGCAAATCGGTCTATAGTTCTCTACTCTGCTTCTGTTTCCTCCTTTCGGGAAGGGCCGTACGATCGCTTGCTTCCATTCACGTGGGACGTTCCCTTGTGTCAAAGAGGCCTCGAACAATTCCGTCACTGCAGGTGCGATAACAGGTGCCAGCCTTTTGAGAAGTAGTGGATGCAAGCCGTCAGGTCCTGGCGGTTTGGAGCAGTCTAGATTAGCAAGCAATCCCCTTACTTGGTCCTCTGAACAGGATACTGTATCCAGTTTGGCGTCGACTTGGGTACACTGAAATGCTGGAGAAGCTGAGTCGAACACTGACTCGAAATGTGAAGCAAGTGCGATAGCTCGGTCCTTGTCGGCGGTCAACAGTGCACCAAGCGAATTTTCCAAAGCAGGTAACTCGTCAGTTGGCTTAAGCTTGCGCTTGATGTATGCAAAAACCTTTTTGGGTGCCTCCTTCGCATTTGCTGATAAGCGTGTTTCATAAGCCGCACGCTTCTGTAGTTTCACTGAATTGCAACAGTTTCTTTGTGTTTTGTAAGCTGTGTAATCTTCGGCGCTATGAGTTTGTTTGAACCTCTTCCACAATTTTGCACGTCGCCTCGACATGACAACATATTCGCTATCCATCCATGGCGGCCTCTTCCAACATTTTATTGGTGTTAAAGGAGCAAATTGGTCTAGTAACTGAACAAGGTTTTGCTTCAGCACCTCCCAACACACTTCAACACCGTCATTCAAAGGTAATGACCAGTCCATGTGTTCCGCAGTACTCATCAACCGATCCCAGTTTGCTTTCCAAATGTTACGACGGGGTATTCGTAATGATACAACAGATGGCAAACGTAGGACGGCTGAAATCGTGGAGTGATCGCTGGACCCAATGGGTTCAAATACTTTAGCGGATTCGACATGTTGCTCATCGTTCGTGAAAAGGAGATCAAGACAGCTTTCAGGTTGCCCCGGAAGCTGCCTTGTTGGTTGCAGGATATGTTGCACAGCGTGCATCTCCGCCATTGTATCGACAAAAGCGCATTCGAGATTGCTACTGCCAGGTAGAGCTTTATAATGCGGCCAATCAACGTGTGGAAAGTTAAAATCACCAAGCAACAGAAAATTTCGGCAGTTCAAGCGCTGCTGCACTACGTCGATCCAATCACGGGAAGTGTTTGAAGGACTCCGATAAATGGCTCCTACTCTCAGTTCATTCGGCCCAACAGTAACTCTGCACCAAAGTTGTTCGCATAGGCCGTCGGCACTATAATGTGTAGATATGAGTCCCCCTCTCATGCTGGACTTTATATATAACAATACACCGCCATGAGCGCCCTTGGGTCGTTCGCACCGAAATGTCGTGTATCCATCGATGTGAATTTCAGGATCAGTAATATCACCGTGGAGCCATGTTTCAGTCAGACAAAATAAATCTGGGCAATGTTGCTCTACCCAGAGATGTACCTCATCAAATTTATTGGTGAGGCTGCGAACGTTCGTAAGCGCCACAGTGAGACCGGCAACTAGCTTGGGGCGCGCGCCATCAGCAACACCGGCTTGTTTATCAGCTGGCGCTTCTGCACTACTCGAAAATTTACGATATGTATGTTGCTCTCACCTTGTTGAGTTCGCCGTTTAAGTTCAATGGTAGCAGTTTGAAGGCGATTACGTTCTTCCAAAGTGAGGTCGGCACGCACGTGGATTTTCAGGCCGTTTAGACGCCAAAGTCGGGACAGAAGACGCGCTGGGGTGACGTCATTTTCAAAAACAATTCGCAACGGACGAGGCGTGTTTGCCGTTCGTTTTCCCACGCGTAATACTCGTTTTATATGAATACCTAGCTCATCGGGGTCCAGGAGTTTATCAACCAAATTTTGTAAGAACGCGACATCATGCTCATAACGAATTCGCGGGTCGGAACTCTCTGACTCCGGGGCATGAAAGATCATCAGACAATGGTTACGAGGATGGATCAGACCAGTTTCGGACAATACGGACGGCCGCGTAACGGTGCTCGGAGTCAAAACTGGAGGTCTCTTTCCCGCAACAATCCACGGTGACTCGTTTCTGGTTCCATGATCGGCGACTGTAGCAGGAGGTGGCTCATCAGAGATCCGTAGTGTTTGCTCCGGTTTACCAGTTGATAAAATCCCGCTGCATGGAGGAACTGTGGGCAACGTATTCAGGTTGTCGGGGGGACAGGTGCGACACAGGTCTTCTACTTGGTTGGTCGTATTCTTTGGATGGTCGCCGGGGGATACCGCGCTGCACTTCCTGGCTCTTCTAGCAGTAGGAACGGATGAGCATCTCTCAAGATTCTGAAGCGGCGGTCGTCTTGCCAGTGCAGCTGCATCAATGCAATACCGACAGACCCATAACAGGCCTTTGTGTTCAGCGTAGATCTTAAAAAGCGAATCCGTAAGTTGCGAACAACGCTTGTGACCACAGGCCCAGGATTTACAAGCGATACACTGAATGCCCTGAGTAACCAGTTTTGAGCAGTGTAAACAGAGTGAGTTGGGCATGACGAAATCCGAAGCTTCAGTAACAAGGTGGCGTCAAACGTCCGGCGATGACCAGACGCTTGTCCAGTAGCACTTTAATCGATCCAAGGAATCTTGGATCAGAGAAAATTTGACAATAGTCAAATTTCGCTTTACGAGTTTATTCAAACACCGTTTTTCACAATATTTCAGCTAGAAAACTCGATCAGTATGGCACGCCAAAAACACCAGTTACCGCGTAGCACTCACAGATTGGGGACCGTAAGACAACAGTTTCTGTAATAGAATGTTGTGGTCGACCTTGTCGAAGCCTTTGGCAAAATCTAGAAATATAACATGTGTCTCAAGGCAAGAGTCAGCAGCAGTCGTCCAGCTATCCCTGGCAAGTAGCAGGATACTCAGGCACGACCGTTGCCGCCGGAAACCGTGCTGAAAATCGGAGAGCAGAGAGAAAATACTGCCGCAGGGAAAAGGTAAAAACAAAGAGGAAAACCATTATTTTAGCAGTTCATCGTTTATCTCCGATCGTGCATTGATTTCGACGATTCAGGAACCTTCCATTCCTTCACGTGATCGCCAACATACGGAGTTTTGGCAGGGATGGCACTAAGTATAACGGTTGACCTTCGTTTTCAAGAAGCCGAAGGTCATTGAGCCCCTATATTTTTGACGAAGGTCCGGCGTAGCGTACAGCGTTTGGCGGCGCTTTTGGCTACGTTGGCGGCTTTTTTGTCGGCAGGCTTTTCTTTGTCAAGGTCGTTGGACTTTTGATGTTTCCTCGACTAGGCTAGAAAGTTGCGAAGAAATGTTTGCTTGTTTAATTCGGAACAGAGGGATGGCATGAAGTTCTAACACACCTGATAGGCGCAATGAGAAAATACTGCTGGTGTCACCAGACGGGATCGCAGAGGGCTCGACCCACTCAGCACCAGTGTCCGATGAACGCCCGCTGGACGTCCGATGGGTGACCGATCAAACGCCCGACGGGCGCCCGAGTGGCAAAAAATTGTCACTCATCGGGCGCTCGCGGAGAAAAATAACGTGACGCCTCCCTTCGCGTGCTCACATTTCCCCGACTTCCAGCCGTAACGTGTAGAGCCTAGGCGCATTATCCTTCCTTCCAATACCACTGAAAGCATGTTAATGCTGTCGCACACACTGCATGCCATGAACACAACACAGTTAGCGAAAATATAATGTAATATGGATTAAATAATTTACAAAGCGGAGTATTACAGTGATAACAGTTTGGTTTCCTTCTGCATCCAGGATTCAGGCTCTTTTATTCTTTGTATCCAGCGTCGCAGCTTGTCAACAATAACAGCCTCTGTGCATCCTGGTATGTTTTTTCATAATGGAATCTGTTGAGGACATGATTGTTGCTTATAAGGTAAAATACCCAGGACCGCTCGCGCGAATGGTGTGTTCGCTATCTTATACTTATGCACACCACGCCAGTTCACTTGCCTGACCAAGTTGTTAGTCATGCAAATAAGCATGACGTTCCGCACACTTTCTGAAATTGTCCGGCCGCTTATGTTGTATAAATAGTGTACCTACAAATATGTGAAATTGCATGAGACTTACCATGCTGTTCACGAATTCTCCAGTGCATTGTTTCAAATGACAGTTGCGCTATTGTGTCCATTGGTAAGGGAAATGGGCAAGCGTTGCTGGAACTTCGCGTCTGAAGTGCACGCAGCGCGTTCGAAGACAACTCTACAGCTGTCATTCGTTCGCGCAGTTTCATCACTTCTCGATTTACCTTTCGCAATGTGGCTGCAAGTAAATGTTACGGAGACGCTGTGAACCAACCATTCATTTCCAACAGCAGTGCGCTGTCACAGGATGTCCCGCTAACAGCTGAAGGCTGAGAAACGTCTGGGTGAACCGGATTAATGGGTAAAAACGAATGCATGGTTTACCTGGATATAAGGGAATAGGCTAGTAGGTGTTCATTTTCTATCTCAGAATCTGCGCTTAATTCTTTCTCCAAATACAGCTTTGGAGGTGGAGGTGATAAATCCAAGTTCATGACTTGAACAGTGCCCTGCTTTGCGGGTGGCGGGAACTCACAGCCAGGAAACGTTTTTACAGTGCTGGGATAATATACTATCTAGCTACGACATACATCTTTCGCTTCCCCCATCGCAGCATTGGAATCGTTGCTTCGCTAGATGGTAAATCGGCTGATGTTAGCAAGCTCGCTTCCAACATTTTTGCTTAAAGGCAATCATCTAAATATGCGTACAAATAAATGGTTAGTTAGCCTCCCATGTACAACTGTGTTTTCGTACTGTGTACGTCACAACAGACGCAGGTGGTGACAGGCGTTGCATCAGGAAATACGGTACCTGTTTTGATGATAAGCCTTCCCTACAGAACTTCAATATTAACCATCCAGGATGACGAACCACTGCAACCGAAGAATCGTGAAATTCCACCACGCGATGCATCTAAAAGATATATACGCAGAGCACAGCATTTCCACAAACTTATTAGAAAAATGTGTTCGGAGGAGTAACTTCTATTTCCGAAACCAGGTGCAGCAGCGCATGCAGTGGATTCTATACACGTTGGTGAAAGCGTAACTGTAACGGCGAAACGCCGTTACTGGTGTACAACAACATTGCGCATCCAAATTTGAAGTAGAAAAGGGACTGTTAACTGAAGTAAATAAATAATAAAATAAGACGGTTTACCTACGTCGCATGTTTCTTGATATCCTCGTGCCTCCAGTTGTGGACGATGGGGTACAACACAGTATACTCTGCGCACGGCAATCTAAGACATTTGCAGCCGATTGCATTCAACGGAATCCCTGTCGGTGGTGCTAAGGAGCCTCAACATTTAAAAATACGTAGTTCCGAGGATGGTCAAGTTTCTAGGAACAGAGACGTAGTTTGTGTGAAATGCTGCGCATATAATTCATTTGAACGCTGGCCCAGCACTAGCGAAGGCCTTCCACGTGCGATGACAGCATTATCTGGATGTGCATTGGTAATCGGCGCACCGAAATGTAAGAAACCGGTTTGTCGACGACCACGACGCACAACTACGGTCCATCCAGTGTCGTCCAAACAACAGCCATCATCTGTGACAGTCGCTAACCTCTCCGTTACGCGACGCAAAATTTGCGACGTCGCAGACGTCGGATTATTTATGAGCTTTCGAAGACGTCTTTGAAACGATTTGAACGCAAACGCTGAGAAGTTATTCATCGGTCCGAGGCGCCCGACATCCTGGTACATATGCACTAAACAATGCACGTTAAAGACCAACTCCTTCTAACCGTACAGCTTCGGGATGTCACGCACCATCCTATTCTATACTGATTTCGCATGCGACAGTTAGTGGGTACGCCACCTACGACAGTACGGAATGTATGCGGCGACAGGTGACATAAGGAAATTATTGTACAGGTACTCGGACAACACGTCGCGCGAAACCACGACCCAGATGTAAAGAAACTGTCTGAATTCCGTTGCCTTCCATCGTTCCACGTCCTCAAACGTGCGACACTTACGCGGAAACTCCAACGTCATGTTAGCCGAACACATGCGCAGTCGGGCGTTGATAATGTCGATGGATATTGCTGGCAATCGTATGTTTACACATGTCCCGGCCGCATCGACACAGCATTATTAAGTTCCGTGTTACTCCCAGACTCAAGGTGTGTATGTCTTCACGTGGGAATCAACCTAATATCAATCCGTTGGGCCTCGAGAGGCCATTCTCCGATGTGATGTTCCGGTTGTTTGGGTGTTCTAAACTCCATGTCATTACATAATGAGCTTTTGGGATCCTTAGGGAAAGTCCTTCTACAATCAACGTGCGAGCCTGCAAATGTTTATCAAACTTCACGCTTTGCTTACCAGTTGTTGTGCATTTCTCGCATGCGAAATATCCGGGATGTTGTTTCACCTGCCGAAAATATGCTCGTGCAGGTGCATCGGCAATCACGCAACCCAGAACGATAGATACAGTAGCCTCATTAGCATTCAGGCAGACACCTTCTCGTAACATATCCTTCAATGCATCCACCGCTGGCCGCAAAAACTCATGCACATTAATGGGTTTCCTTATTCCACCGTAAAGACCAATTAAAAACACCTCAGTCAGCGGGTTTATCAGCCTTCCAAGGATTGGCCACAGCCTTCTGCGCTCGCTTTCGAACACGGTCATTCAGTCTATATGTATCTGCAACTCGAGCAACGACGGACGGGGTGAATGCGTTCGGCGCAACACGTCGCATATGGCGTCCTGCAAACCCATATGGATGTAACTGCCGCCTCTGATTAACCGCACTGTGCAGCGACGGGGCGTTTTCAAAGTGCTCCGAGCGTCAACCGGTAAGTTAGGATATAAACGCCGAAGATTGCGCAAAAGGAGGTTAATCTGGGTAAAAGTAAAGCTTCCGTGCAAAGCCATGTCACGCAGAATTTCCTCTAAGGTAACTGATTCCACTGGACGCAAAATGTTGGTTGGACGGGCTAAAACAACTACGTTAAACAAAAATCTGAATACGTGGATTTATGAAATGGAAGCATAAGGCACGTGCGATTCATATGTGTGGTGAAGGACTCCACCAGTAGCCCATATTGCGTCCGTAAAAGGCTCTCTCCAGCATAGCGCGGAGAATGCATATCTTGTGCGGTAGTTACAGTACTTATCATCTCGCGCGTAGCTGAAAAGACCTTCCGCGAAAAGCAAAGCACATATCTTGTAATGACATCTTGCATTTCTCTCTGTATGTCATCTTCCACCCGTTGTATTCTACGATAAAACTTGTGGCGGAGCAACTAGAAAATACGTTCACAGACTTCTTATCCATGGCGGAAAAGGAGCCAGGGAACTCGGCGAGACACAGAAGTGAAATGCAAATAGCGCGCCAGTAGTGCAGTATTAAAATAATGCATTTAAACATAGTGTGGCAAATGAATTATCCATTGGTATCGAGTAAAATAATACAAACACGGTGATGATTGCCATTTTTAATATACTACGCCACCGCATATTTCCATGTATCAACATATATCATGATCGCCCGATGAGTGTCGCGATCGGTGCGCTCGACTGACCGATGGTGCTGACAGGGGAGTCTTGTAACATCAATATCAATATCAAATATCAATAGAGGCGGCCCTTAAGGTTCGGGCAAGTGCTACTTGCAGACCGATCTGTAGCAATGTGCGTACATTTACGCATGCCAAACTGAAGAAGGATCGAGGGCTCCAAGTGGAGTCCGATGCACTTGGCTTGACCGCTTGGTTGGACATGGGCTTGTCAACAGAGCAGAAATGACGCTCTGGCTTCACATGTGAGTTGAACCTACAAGGTAAAAGCCTATTAACTTATGTTGGGGGAGGGCCAAGCATCGGGGGTTGAAAACCAGCGGAAGACTTGAGCAATGGCATCCAAATCCCTATCCACCCTGTTATATGCAGCAGGTAGGGCACCATTGCTTATCCTCTGCGGTGGCCAGGGCATCAGGAGGACACATGCGTCCACTGTTACGATTATAGATGCTGTGAAGCTTCTGTCTCTCCTTCCATGTACTGATCATAATGTGACATATCGCAGTTTTGCATTAGCAGAAGGCATTTTGAAACTAAATTCTTTGCTTATGGTGGCGTCACTCAGAGCACTTAAGAATTTAGATTTGGGTAAGTTTTCGTCTCTTCTACAAACAACGAACTGGGACCTGCTTTTCCTTACAAACTAACCACAGGCTGTGGCAAATTTGTTCATTGGTTGGTAGACAGCAGAAGGAAGTTCCTTTGTCGGCTCCGTCACTTACCAATCGTTGCGAAGGTTGCTGGGATCATGACGGAACCAGGTTCAAAAGACCGCTTTGGTTGTACTTGGGGCAGAAACACGGCCGTACCCTTAAAGAGTGGGAATCCACCGGTCCTTTGAAACCTTCCTTTGTCTCCGCATGGACCACAGCCTCCGGTAAGTGGTTCCACTCATTCTCTACCCGGGTGGATAGGGTCAGGTCGGACCGCTCACAGACACCGCGGTCTAAAAATTTTCCACCGGTCGGCTAAGGTTGCACACTTTGTGCTGAGAGGAAAGCACAGTTACAGCTCACTCCCAGGCTCACCTCTAAGAATACGTCGAGTACATATCATTTCTGCGCAGCGAGAACCATAATCTAAGGGAAACAAGATAAACCGTTAATGCCGTAGGAGAAAGATAAGTCCCGCTATTCTGGAACGGCTTTGGATCCACGCCGTTGAACCTTCTTAAGCACGTCACGTTCGGACTTGGCGAGAGGATACGCAGCATCCAATCAGTACGCCAGAATTGCGCGCACTTGCGAAGCAGACATTACTTGAAAATTGCGAGGGTCAGGTGTGAGAAGGCGGATGCGACTCTCTTCCGGGTGTTTTGGATTGATTTGATATCAGGAGACACAAGCACACCGTGCTCCCCCTGGTTGACATTTCTGAAAGAAACTCTAAAAAATAGTAAGCCCAAAAGCACACCCAGCACACACCCACTAACAATTGTGGTAAATCCTTCTTAAGTCGTAAGGTCCTCACGATTCGGATTTACACTTCATTGAGTTCATTGAGTGATTGAGAGCAGAAGGGAGTCCCGTGTCAGCCCCTACACCTCCCGATCTTCCAAGGATCGCAGGCGCAGTAGCTTTGGCATAGCTCAGGACGTAGTATCAGTCCTGCAGGATCCTGGAGTACTCAGTAGGAAGCTGTCTAACAAATCTATGAAACGCGTCTGACTTGGCATTGACAAGCAGGTCTGGCAATGGGTTCCAGTCATTAAGTACTCGAGTAGGGAGATCAACCTCTGAGTGGACTTTGCACCTCCTCGGTTTGAACACCCTCAAGCTGTGACCTCGAGCCGAGCTGCCAATACTTACTTGAAAAACTGCCTCAGCTGTTTCCCAGCCCTCCTGGTAGGGTACGCCTAGTATAGCTGAGGTCTCTGCGACGTCGGCGATAGTCTTAGAGGAAAAGTTTCATCCTGTGTATTCGGGCGGGGTAGGGGAGTTCGCGTAGCCTCAAGACTAATTTCGAGGCTCGTCGCTGAATTTTGTCTAGCTTGTTCCTTTCATGCTTTGATAGAGGGGCTATTGCCAGAAGGGCACACTTGCTGATATGGCTAGGAGCCGACCTTAGTGGAGTTCGCGCTCTGAGTTTAGTTAACCCACCCCATCCCTCAGCCTCCCCTCCAACCACGAGCTCATTATTTGGCCTTATATAATTTTGCATAGTATTTTTTTACTACTCAGTAGCCGGCTGGTAGCTTACCGGAACGATGCCCATCCGTTACAGGTAGCTCAGCGGGCTTGCACCATTTGCTTTTTCTCCCTTTTTCCACATATTGCGGCACAGTAGCTGAGGTGTTCCCCACCTCTAGCTAGCGTATATGATGAGGATGATGATTTGGATAGATGTCCGAATTCAAGGATGGGACAGCTGTGGGAGGTGAAAAAGTCTAAATATCTGCGGCGTGATTTTACAGAATGATCTCCTTAGGACTCCCTACATCCTGTTCGCCGCAGCACTTGTGTTTAATGGGTCACAGGTAGTTTTGAGATCAGAGGATACTATTAACCCCAGGTTCTTTTCCTGTGTGGCAGTCTTGTGTAGGCGCCCGCCAATGTGCTTGAGGCCCAGTAGGTCAGCGGAACCGATGGAAAGGACAGAGCACTTATCTGTATTGACCGGCAAACCCCACTTGATAGACCAAACGTGTAGTATCTCAAGCGCTTTTTGTAATCAGTCGGCGTCTTCTTGGCTGGACACTGCCGACCATAGCTTTAGGTCGTCTGCATAGATCCGACAGTCCGTTTGTAGCATACTTGGTAGGTCATTGATATATAGCTTGAACAATTCCGGTTCGAGAACAGAGCCTTGTGGTATCCCACTGGACATAGGCACTGGAAATGAAAGGGTATCTTTTACCTTGAATTGCAAGTTCCGGCCTTGCAAGAAGTCACTGATCCATAGTAGGAGGTTCCCAGTTATGCAAAGTCCGCAGCGCTTAGAGAGTAGTTCCTAATGAGGGACTTTGTCAAAAGCTTTGCTGCAGTCGATGAAGATCACATCTAAATGTTTTCCAGTGTCCATTGACTAAGCCTACTTCTCTCTTGCGTCCAGCAGGTTAGGGTTGCAGGAACGTCCCTTTCGAAAACCGTGCTGAGTACACAAAGTGATGTTCAGAAATTCGCAGTGTCGGTGGATGACACATTTAATGAGCTTTCCCATGATCTTGCAAACAGCCGACGTCTAGCAAATTGGCCGATAGTTCGCAGGGTCCTCACCGTTTCCACCCGTTTATTTTGCCATAACTACCCCTGTCTTCTAATCGACAGGTAGTTGACTAGCTTCAGGAGAGAGCTGCAAACTTTGACAAAGGGTGACGGCAATGGATGCTGCTACCAAGTTTAGAAAATGGGAAAGGTGAGGAAGATGAGTTCCGTTCTAGCAGTAAGTTTAATGTATCACCTGTAGCGATGTCGATATGTCTCAGAGGTACTACATGTGCAAGTACATGAATGTTTGCGGGTTTGTCTACCTTCGTATATACTGTGAAGAACTGTAGAGCCAAGAGGTCAGATTTCGCGCCATCCTCATAGTGTAATATAGGCGGCTCATTCGTAGACAATGCAGGAATGCCACAGCCGGCCATGGAATACCTGGTAAGGTATGAAACTAGTTTCTTCGGCCTAGGCAATGCTCGTATCGTTGTCACTTTCCCGTTTCTGCAGGGAGCAAAATTTCCTGACGGCCTTGTAGTTAGAGTAGTCTGAGTCTAAGCGGGAAAGTTTAAATCTGTTCCATAGTTTTCGTCGTTGTTTCATGCTATCCCAGTGTTCTCGGTTGATCCGGGGGGACCCGTAAATAGAGGCCAGTTACTGTGGAATGGGACGGCATCAGTATTGAGGAGCTTTAACTTGTAGAATAGGTCGTTCCAAGCAGCAGTGAGTTTCAAGTGTTGTGCAACGTAACAGTCCAGCGTACTCGCTGTCACGCTTAACTTGGACGCGTCGGTCCGCCAGAAGTTTCGACGGTGTGCGTTCCGGGCTCGGAGAGCAAGACGTTTAGTCCATAAGAAGGAGATGGTACAATTGTCGATTTTACCGATAGGCTTCAGAAGGGTCAATTCTGAGATATCAGACAGCCGGAGTGAGTAAAAGACCAAGTGTTTGCGGAGTCTGGCCAGGAAGAAGCCGAGTTGGCGATGTTATTTGCTGGGAGAGGTTCGTTTTGAGGAAAGTTTCAAGGAAGCTAGCGCCAAAAGACTCGGGTGGAAGGCGGTGTTGTAATAGGTCCCAAATGACATCCGGGGCACTGACGTCACCCACACTAAGGTAATCTCTGCGGTTTCCATGCGATTTGATAAAATCTAGCACAGAGGCGCCATGTCCCCACGGGGCTTTGTAGACAAAGCCTACCATGAGCGATATGAAGCCATCATTGATCCTGTACCAGAGCAGCTGTGTGCCATCATTTATGGCCACTGGAGAGCTACGGAGTTCCGACAGCTTTGTGGTACGCAGGGCATGCACTGCTGAAACACATAAAGGCACCGTTATACTACGCAAACTTCATCACTTTACATACAGCTATTTACCTTCTGTGCTAATCTGTGCTTGTAAAAACTCATCTAAAGGTGGCAGGTGATGCATTGTAGGTCTTTGTGAGAAATTATTACTATCTTTATAGTGTGCAGGAAATGAATTGCAACGTTCATTCTTCAGTGCATTTATTGCAAGAGATTTAACAACACGGGCCGTTGGTTAACTTCTTCGCGTTTCCGTTCCAATCATACGTACATTTGCGAAAGCGTAGGCTGCACAATGCTGTTAATCCTACGGCGCAACTCATGCGCCGATTAATGGAAAGGGCTGCGCAGCCTGCTGACAACCATTCTGCGGAATCCTCTATGTTGGGCATAACATTTTTGCTTTATCACTATGACCTGGCATTCACTGTGAATGGTATGTGGCACTCACCTTGTTTTCCCAACAACATACTTGTGGTTGGTACCAACCCTTAAATGCTTCAATCTGTGCGCCAACTGGACGATGGAAGTACTTACAGCTTATGCCGGGCATTTGAATTGTTGTAAGACCTCCATAGCCTGGGACTGCAATCATCCTCCATCGGCACATAGACCCCAACCTGTGAGTAATCTCCCTTATCCAGGTATGCTGTCACTTAAAATTATTACTCACCGCCGCCATTTCCACGAACGGTTAGTCATTCACCACCCACCTCGAGATCAATGCAGAAGCCCAACCTTAGCAAGTACATATATTAAGTCAGGCTCTCCCGCCGGTATCATGGCGCGCCTTCAACGAAGTCAGAATGCTGAGACGGCAGACAATAGTGAGATCCTCATGCGCTTTCTAGCTACTGTTGAAATGTCTCCTAAATGCATGAATCATTTCGTGCAGACCTGAACCGTAGCTAGGATAGCCTGTTCAAAGGCATGTCCGAAAGAATGAAAGGCTTAACAGAAGCTTAACGGCAGTCATGTACGAAGTCCAAATCGGATGTTCCTGGGCCAACTTCTTCTCTCTCGGAGCTACAATTGTTTGCCGCTACCCTGGTAGAAAAGCAACGCAATTATAACTTGGTAACATTACATTAGTATAACTACATTTGCTTAGGTGCAATACTTGTAAACTATTCACGGGGACAATGTTAATGAGGTCAGCAGGAAAATGGTGTCCACCTTGATGACTCGCGTTGTCGCATCATGCACGAATTATCCCGTAGCGCGCAGTGCCTTCGCTTTTTGAAAGACCACAATTGACACTGTTATCCACCTTAAGCCGCACTTGTTATCCGTGCAGATCTATTACAGCTAAGATGCTTGGATGGTTTGGGTCTGTCGTTGTAGCCATCTCCGATGTCATGAAAGCTGTCAAAAACTAGTTGCACACCGTATGGCACAACGTCCCACAACGTCCCACAACGACCATCCGACGGAAGCCTCAGTAATCCAGGTGAGATAATCGGTGACTTTTACTGTCTACTCATACTTCCGTTTCGGGCGCAATTGTGGACCTAAACCGAAGCATGGAAGACTGAGGTTCTCGTAAAACTGTATGATTGTAATCATTTTGCTACATAAATTTACTACTTTTCAGCGGCGTTAACCCTTTTACTGGATGTTGTAGGGTTTGAGTTTCTTTTCTGCCCGGTCTGTGTGCAATGAACCTTGTACCTTGCATAAAAACCTGTACCACTGTGGGATTTTCTCGCATACGTTTAAGTAGCGTATATACCGTTCGGTCTACGCAGATATACTTTCAGCAAACATACTGGCAACCTACTGGTACTAGCTTGGCGCGGATCAGTAAGTTGCGTGGCAACAGCGGGTGTAGAATGAGGATGTATTTTAGAGTAGTATGTGTGTTGAATATGCATTGTGCGAACAGATGATTGCGAGTACCTGCCGGCGGGAGTCGGCGCATCAATTACGGCCACCGACAGTGCGTTCACTCCTAACACATGCGTCCCTCCCGATTTGCAAAGGATTTCCTATCAATTTCTTGAATATTTCCGGACCATTTCTGCAGAATTTTGAATGATTTCCAGAGGTTTTCGAACGATTTCCGGAGCAACTTCGAACGTTTCCGGAGGATTTCTGGACGCCTTCTGAATGCATATAGACTGGGAAAACGTAGGTTAACTCATGGCTGTTAAGGACAAGTGCATGCTTTGTGAACAAGCTTTTAAAGGCGCCTTATGGGAACGAAATTGCCCTTAATCATTGTAAAATCGCGAGGTTGTGCCGCAAGCTTGAGCCGAGCTGCAGCGATTGTAAACCATTTGCTTATTATTTATGTAAACACTCCCGTATTTTGCTGCACTTGTTGTACAAATTTGTTTTAATTAACTATACATATAATGACTGGTTTCGAGCCAGCCTTTCGTGGTTCTCCCTCGGTTACCACCGGAGTGTTGTGATTGTACGCATCGCCGCCTGCTCGACTCGCGATCGGAATCTACTTGCACGTACACTTCGGCACATTTCGCGACCTACGGTCGTCCGACGCTCAGGTGCATCAGGTCATTTTATATGTGAGGTAACCTTGACTGACTGGGTATTCTCCTTTATCGGTTCCTCCATATACCTGGTTGCACCGCATGTTTATTTTGTGTATAATTTTTTCTTTTGCTTTACGATGTCTGATCACACGCCCGTCATTGTTTCCTCGGTACGTTCCTGTGGATGCGTTTTACCTTTACTTGAAGTTTCTAGCCCACGCGTTTGGTTCGTTCTATTAGAAGCTGTTTTTCGTTGCTGTAAGCTTACATCTTAGTCCATTACGTTTTCATGTGTAACCGCTCACTTAAGGTGCAACTTCGCCTCCGAGCTCATCGATATTCTTGATTCTAGGCCCATAGGGTCCGCTATGATAAACTTAAGGCAGCCATATAAAAGCGAACTACAGCTTCAGACGGTACAAGTCATCAGCAGGAACTCACTGACCTTGAGCTTGGCGATAGAGCGCCGTCTCAGCTACTCCGACACACGCGTTCCCCTTTCGGTTCTTCCATACTGGGTGATTCTGTTCTCCGTCAATCGTGCAGTGTCATCCCGCGAATATCATGGCTATTTTAGTTGTGCTGGCCGGCGATCTGCTGCTGGACAACCTGGCAGAAGCTACCGATAAAGTTCACAAAAGCTGCAGTAAAACGTCGTTATCCCACGTCGCTGAGACGAATTCAGGCTAGCCCTCTGGAACCATGCTACTGGATGCAACCTATGAGAGACTTTCCAACTTGGTGCTAACCTTGTCCCACCACATAAGTAACCGCGTTCCTTCGTGACCATGCATTTCTCGATCCATCCGTCCTGGCAAGTTTTGTACACGACAGTCACACCGCCGTTGTTATTATCACCACTGTAACTGTCGTCCAGGGTGTAAGCACCCTCAAGCCTTTTTAATTCCTACGTCGGGAAACCACATGGCTAGCCAGGAATGGCGGCGGCGGTCGCTGGCCAAGTCATTACGAAGATGTTGACTCCACCGCAGCAAGCGCTGAATTACCGACAAAGGTGTGAACACCTTAAAATTCAGCCGCTATGGCAAAGGCGCATTATCCTTAACATGTGCTTCTTACACAAGCTAATTCATAGAAAGTTGCACAGTAATATCACTTGTCTTAAACTAAGGAGCGCGTCTGAATCGAGATTCAGAAACAGGGGCCATTCCATTACTCCGCTAAAGGCAAAGAAGAGACTGCGGTCTCGTTTCTTCTTAGTTGTCTACGTGAACATATGGAACAGGTTGCCTCTCAGAATAAGAGAAATCCAAAATTTGCAGGTCTTCAGGAAGGAGATACAAAAATTCCTATGTTTTGGCAATCTACAAAGCATCTTCCATATCTGCGATTCGCAAGACCACTTCTTTGAAACTGGCCCTGATATAGCTTAAGGACGCCCACGATGTAGTGCAAGACATCTAAGCACCTTCAGCTCAAAACTCATCCACATTCACTGTGGTTACCGTTCTAGCACCTAAGAGACTTTAACGGTATCCGTCGCACCCATTTTCCAGGGTTTAAGAATAGCAAACTGAATACAAGATGATCTTATTCTTCACCGACCTCTTCCTTCAATCCTTATTTCTTATCTACATCTTCATCCCTTCTCTTCAGACTTTTATCACATTCAACTTCTTGACTACTGGATCCGTGGAAAAAGTATTAGGCTTATGACCTCTATGGTACCCCTAGTAAAGGCATGCTACCAGACCTAAGCCTTGCATAGAATGTTGAAAACGTTTTCTGCTGCGGATGCACCTAAGCGTAGCATTAGAATTGTCCAAAATCGTCTAAATGCCGGCTGTAAATGAACCTTTATGTGTCTTCCTAGATGTCGGTTGCCAGCGGGCCCTAATAGAAGCTTTTTCATTAAGTCTGAGCGCTAGTTACTATACTCAGCAGTCTCCAAACACTATCAGTGGTTAAACCGCAAAATAAAAAAAAATAATCTTTCTAATTGTTGACAAAGAGCGCACTTTAACAGTTCTAGGCTCAAGAATCAGACATTTTGCTCTCCACTTACTCTCTCTTGACCCCATATACTTAGCTTTATCTGGTATACATGTGCCTTTCGCTATTGGCAACACTAGTAGACAGGCATAATGAAAATCAGATCCTCTTCTTTAACTGCTTTTGCTCGTAAAACACTCGCATTTCCAGATTTCATTTCACTGGCACGAAAGCTAACCAATGACAGAGAGGCCCCTGTCACACTGGCTGGCTGGAGCACCAGAAACTTTCCATCACCACTTTTCTTCTCTTGGCCGCCCGTGTGTCATTTATCTTTTAGCTGGCTCCAAAGCCTACCATGCGTTATGCGTAATGGCGGGTGAACGACCAGCTCCCACTGGTTTTTGTTACTATTCTACTCCTGATTTACCTTATCGCTCTTTGCCTAGGGTGCTAGAACAGCTCTTGCCAGGAAAACCACAGAAGAAATAGTCGGTGTGACATTAGAGTGCCAGTTAACATTGCCATCTGGATGAACACCGCCGGCACTATCTTCGGAACTTAAAAATGGAGAGAAATAAATCGAAATTCATCAAAGAACTGCACAATAGTGTGCATCTACACATGAGGCATAACAATACCTCAAGTATAAGCAAGCTCAACCACCAGAAGTAGAGTTGTTAAAGCCCAACCAATGCAGACCAAAACGGATTTCACGCCCAAATGCAATTAGCTAAATTTTACTAAATTTTCCCATGCTCATTTCTTTATTATTAGTGACAGGCTCCTATAGCTCACTGATGTTAGATACAGAGCCTCATTAATATAGAAAATCGGCTCTAAGGGATAAATCTTGTGATGTTTAGCTAAGTAATGTGTGTATTTTGCAGGCCGAAATCTGTCAACGGATCTGAAAGATCCCCTGAGTTACTCAGGTAGATCTGGCTCATGCGGCCTTGCTGTAAGCTTTAGAAAAGTTTAGAGGCTTAAAAAATGCTAAACTCTATTTTACTGGTTGTTTATGTGACTCAGTATCCCCTGAAAACGGTATGCTGTGGCCTTCTAACCGTGAGTTAATTACAAGCTCCACTGAATTCCCTTGTAGATATAATATTCCTTGCTGGATTTCTAGCGTTTTCGCGCAAGCTCATCCCTTAATTGCATATATTTTTCATGCTTGCCTGCAAAGTTTACTTTTCGGCCACCTGCGCAGTCCGTAGTTGTCGCAGGGTATTACGGGCTAATTAGAGCATTTCTGGACAGCTATGCCTATCTAGGACATACACCGCTTCCCTACTTTTTATATTTTTTTTTCTTTTTTCTGCTATCTGCTTGCAAAGCAGAAAGCGATTTTTAGCGAAAAATAAAAATGGCCTTATTCGTAGACCATCATTTAATTGCGAATAACTCGCAAACTACTGCACGCATGGTGTTGCTTTTACATTCGTCGTATTCAGGCGCTAAAGCTCGTCCAGACAAGTGTAACTTGGTGCTACTTTAAGCGGTATTCTAACTTTAGAAGGGCTTTTTCCTTTATCTGAGAATAACTCAGGTTGGAATTTTGCGCCGTAGAGCAATATCAGCGTAATAAAAGTAGGACTATATTTTTTTTGTTAATGGGTATTTTTCTACTGAAGCACGCAGATTTATTTTCCCTCTTAACAAATTGCTTCTATTTATGTCTGCATTTTTCGGAATTGTTTTTACTTTTCGTATGCCTTATAATTCCTTCATTCATTTCTTCCATGTGCGCAACAACAATTGGGGCAACTGAGTGGCCAATTATTGTGCGATCAATTTAAAGTGAACTTGTGGCAAATTGGATTCTGTTTCAAGGAGAAAAGGCAAACTACACCTCCGCGAAGTATTCACAATGAAATACAAGGAGCTCAATATCGCCCGAAGGAACCAGAAAAATGTCAAGGTGGGCGCCTGCGACCCAGTAGCTGTATACTAAACAGTGCCAATGCATTTGCAATTGCTAACGATGAACATATATTTTACCAACTTCCATGCAAGAGCATCGGATAAATGTAAGCATTGATCTGAACCCTTTAGGGTGCAGCCTCTAGCAGGTCTAGAAATATACCTATTTATTTATTTATTTATTTATTTATTTAGTGGCCGGTTGTACGTATTTGACAGCAACCAGACTTCATTTCTTGGTTGCTGCTAATACAGAAGTCCGCCAACTTCCCCCTTCTCTGGAAATAGCCCCTGCAAGCAGCTCGTCCACTGTTAACGGCAGCCAATCGTACTAAACTCACTAACTACGTCCATAAATTACTTACTTTGAGTCTGGGACTATGGTGTAACATCCCTTTTACTTTTACCAGAGCCGATGTGCAAAACCCCATCATCGGACTCGACTTCGTTGGCAAGTTCGGTCTTGCGGTCGACCTACATGGTGGGAAATTACGGGACGATACTGCGTCCTCCAGTACACCCTGCAAGTAGGCTTCAGTCCATTCTCTTGGGCTTCACATTCTCATATCTAAAAGCACCGTGGTGTCTATTTCTCTGACAATTTCCGTCGCTAATTCCAGCGAGTAAGGAGACTTCTGACCCTAAACAAAGTGTAAGCCAACACATCGTTACAACGGGTACGCCAGTAACTCTCAAACCTCGACGGTTAAGCTCGGACAAATTTAAGCAGCTAACAAGTAATTCCAACACGTGCTTGATTTCGGCATCGTCCTTGCAAAAAGCTGCTTGGCATCACCTCTCCATCTGGTGTCTAAAAGGTCAGACGATTGGCGACCATGCAGTGACTCCGTGCTCTCAACGTCACTGTACCCGATACGTATCCTATCCCCCATATTCACGATTTCTGTCTTGGCTTAGCCGGAAAGTCCATCTTTACCAACCTGGAACTAGTCAGTGCTTAACACCAAATCCCGTTGGCCAAGAAAGACATCGCGAAAACTGATGTGCTCACTCCATTTGGCCTGTACGAATTGCGTAGTGTGCATTTCGGCCCCCAGGCAGCACAGACTTACCAAAGCCTTGTGGATCAGTCCTCGGTAGCCTTGATTTCGTCTACGTTTACACTGACCAGGTTTAGATTTCAAGCGCCACGTCTGACTGGCGTTTATCACACCTCCGAATAAATAAGTAAATAAATATTTTATTCTCGACTATGCGAGGCACGCCCATAGAGGCATGATCAGAAAGCTGTGGGCACCCCGGTATAACCATCAACCTGAACAAATGACTGTTTGGGCAGCCTACCGTCGACTTTCTTGGTCACAGGATAGATGGAGACGGTAGTTAACCGCCCCTGGATAAATCCCAAGCGATCCTTGACTATCCATTGCCACATTCAGTCGGAAGCCTGCGCCGCTTTCTCTGTAGGATTAACTACTACGGCAGATTTCTTCCTAACTGTACTGACTTACTTCATCCGCTTATCGACTTACTGAAAGATCTTCACCGTAACCGCAGAAGTTGAAGCCGCCCTCACTGCCGTCAGGCAGAACTTTAGCGAGGTGAAATCGCTCCACCACGTTAACATTACCTTGGACGCTACGTGTGTCCTTAAGACGGATGCTTAAGTTTGCTGTCGGTGCAGTTTTGCAGCAGTTAGTTGCTCACGAATTTAAACCACCGCTCTTTTTCTCATAAAACCTACAGCCTGCTCAGGTCAGGTAGATGTAAAATGGTTCCCATGTATTTGGCTGTGAAAGATTTACGTGACCTTTTAGAAGGACGTCTTTTCTTACGCTTGACAGATCACAAGCCACTGTAGTACGCATTCCGTTCTGTCTCGGACCGTTACTCACTAGTAAAAGCGCATCGTCTGGACTATCTTTCGCAGTTCTGTGCTGCTGTCCGTGATACTGATGTCGCTAAAACCTTATGCCGGACTCATATGAAACAACTGCCATTGACATCCACCGACTTAAGGGGAATGGCCGCAACGCATAACAATTATACGGAGTTTATCCAAGTTCAATCAAACCCCTCATTGATAGTCACGCTTGCCACGACTTTACTCCGACATAAGAGTGTACTGGGACCGTTCAACCGGTAAACCTAGACCCTTTGTCCCACGAGTATTCCGCCTAGCCATTTTTTAGCATTTTAAGGTTCTTTTGCACATGAGTATTCACTCTACGGTAAAGTTTATTGCAGAAAGTTTCCTCGGGCACAATATGCCTTCAGACTTAGACATTGGGCTAAACATTATGTTACTTGCCAAACCAATAAAGTTCGTTGTCGCACAGTCACTACCCAAGATACACTTTCACGCCCTGTCGCACGTTTTAGCCACTTTCACGTGGATAGTGTTAGCTCTTTGCTTCTTTCCAGCGGTTTTACTCATCTGCTCACATATGTTGACTGCTTTACCCGTTGGCCACAAGCAGTTGCTTTACGTAACGCATCTACAGCATCTGTTTCCCGTGCTTTTGTCGAAGCTTGAATTTCTCTGTCTGGTGTTCCATCCACCATCATTGCCGCCAGATGGACTCAGTACAGTTCCACACTGTTCCGTGAGCTGAGCCACTTATTAGGCTGTACTCACATTAGAACAACCGCGTACCACCCTGCTAGCATTGACCCCGCCGAGCACTTTAATCGACTATTATAGATGCCAACGTGGCTGCTTCATCCGATTCACGCTGGTCTGAGCGTCTCCATGAGATCTTCATTGACCTTCGCAACACAGTCAAAGAGGACGTTTGGTACTGCTCTGCAGAACTCGTGTTCGGCATCACATTCAATTTACCTCGCAGCGTCGTACGCTGAAAGTCATCATCATTTTCGATCTATTCAACCACAGTCTATGCGACCTAACATACGTAACCACCAAATCCACCAAATTTTGCACAAGTATCCATTTGGTTTCATCTCAGGCGACGGCGTATCAGGACTTTTAACTCCACCCTATGAAGGCCCGTACCAGGTCCTATCACAGTAACTCAAGTATTTCACCTCGAATAAGATGGATCGCACGAATCTAGGAGCACCGACCGACTCAAACCAGCTTACGTTGAACCTAAAGTCGATTGTACCGACCCCGTATCCTTACTATAGAATACTCCCATTCCTGAATAAGTACCCCCACCCAATAACATAATGACACCAGCACATCCCGTCTTCTGGGACGTCCGGCTACAAGCAGCTCCACATACATGTTCTGGTCGTGTTATTTCCTTTCTAGCTAAGCTGGCTCGATACTTTTGGGAAGTGCCTTACGAGCGTTTCCTTAGTGCACTCTCTAGGTGGCGTACTGCAGCAGTTGTAACTAATTTGCTTATAGGTTATTTAAACGCTTACCTATTTCGCTGCACTTATTATACAGCTTTGTTTTAATTAATTATACATATAAGCATTGGTTTCGCGCCCTCTTTCGTGGTTGTTCCTTGATTGGAACTGGATTGTTGTGATTGTGCGCATCGCTACCTGCTCGATTCGCGATCGGAAGCTACGTGCGCGTATACTTTGGCATACTGCATGATCTACCGTCGTCCGAAGCTAAAGCGCAACTGGATATATTATATGTGAGGTAACCTTGATTGTTTGGGTATTCTCCTTTTCCTCTTTACTCACTGATCAAACGAGAAACGAGTAAGACTTTTTCACTGGGATCGGTTCGCTTATTAAAGCAATTTAGGAAGTACTACTCAGAGTAAACGGGCATTCCTTTATCATTAATAAGGCAACACAAACTTCTTGATGAATATTATACAGAGCACGGCCACTATGGGAGGAAGGGAAACGAACCCTGCAGTCTACACATAAATCCGCGGACTTCGTAAAAATGGTGCAGAAACGAAATAAAACCCAACCTGCTTTGATTTCCGCAATTAATCTTACCAGCAACTCTGGCTATGTCTCCTTACACAATAGCAAACATTCTAAATAAACAAGCTACATAATTGTTCTCTGTTCCATGTGACGTATCTTTGTCTAGAACAAACATTAGCTTTGTAAAACTGAACACAATAACTTTCAAAAGCAGCGACGTTCAGCGCCACATAGACCGACTTCGGTCATTTTCTTATCCTGGCCGTTAGTCTGCTATCCTGCCAGCTTAGATATGGCGGCAATGATATTCCATTTTTACTGTTAAACATGTTTACCGTGTTCACTGAATCTATCGTTTTCCAATCCAACGTGAACTCGCGCTACTCAGACCTAAGCACAGAATGGTCAAAGAGCAGCCCTCAGAACCTAAGGCACTAAAGCTGAAGCGCCTGATTTTGCGAAAAATGGAGCTAGTGATCAGAGAGAAAACCATAAATCATTTGCTCTCATAAAACCGAACCAGGCTCAGCATGGCTTTATACAGTAGCGATCATGTCAAATATGCCTGCTGGAATTGCTAAATTGATTAACGATATCGGGGGATCATGGCCATACAACTATCATAGTTTTGATCGACATGCAAAAACCATGCGTCAGAATGCCGCATCGCCACCAGCCATGGAAAATGTCCATTTGGCAGCATAGACTCTTTGCACACTTGGTGTAAATCATGACTTAGTGCTCGCACAACAAGTCCAAATAGGAATCCATAGGTCATCCTCGCTGCCCGTTGTTAGTGGTGTGATCCAAGCAGCGTCCTTGAACCAGGGCTAGTTTGGATGTAGCTTAATGACATAACAGAAACTAATAATAGAGGTAAGCCTACTATGTTGCAGATGATATTAGCGTACTGTAGATTATTCGCTCTAGAAACATGAAAAACCTCTTGCATAGGATACCGAGTGGTTTATTAGCTCGCGAAAGATGGTGAAACAACTGGCCAATGTCATTCGAGTTGGATAAATGCGTGTAAGCACCTGGATGCAAAATAGATAGGAACACCCTACACCTCTGTGAAGAGTTCATTCTATCCTGCAACACACTAAGAGGCTTGGGTATTTATTATTAAAGCAAACTCAAGCTCAGATAGCAGATCGGATTCATAAAAGTTAACGCCCGCCAAACAGCGTAGTTAACCTTCATATAAATAAATAAATAAATAAATAGGTATATTTCTAGACCTGCTAGAGGCTGCACCCTAAAGGGTTCAGATCAAGGCTTACATTAATCCGATGCTCTTGCATGGAAGTAGGCAAAACATAAATATATGTTCATCGTTAGCAATTACAAATGCATTGGCACTGTTTGGTATACAGCTACTGGGTCTCAGGCGCCCACCTTGACGTTTTCTGGTTCCTTCGGGCGATATTGAGCTCCTTGTTCTTTTATTGTGAAAAACTTCGCGGAGTTGTGCCTTTTCTCCTTGGAACAGAATCCAATTCGCCACAAGTTCACTTTAAATCGATCGCACATTAATTGGCCACTCAGTTGCCCCAATTGTTGTTGCGCACATGGAAGAAATGAGTGAAGGGATTATAAGGCATACGAAAAGTTAAAAAATTTCGATAAATGCAGACAAGAATAGAAACAATTTATTAAGAGGGAAAATAAATCCGCGCGCTTCAGTAGAAAAATACCAATTAACAAAAAAATAGAGCCCTACATTTCTTACGCTGATATTGCTCTCCGGCGCGAAATTTCAACCTGTTATTCTCAGATAAAAGAAAAAGCCTTTCTACAGTTACAATACCGCTTAACGTTGCACAAAATTACACTGGTCTGGACTAGCTTTAGCGCCTGAATAGGTTGAACGTAAAAGCAACACAATACGTGCAGTATTTTGCGAGTTATTCGCAATTAAATGATGGTCTACGAATAAGGCCATTTTTATTTTTCGCTAAAAATGGCTTTCTGCTTTGCAAGCAGATAGCAGAAAAAAGAAAAGAAAACATAAAAAGTAGGGAAGCGGCGTATGATCTAGATGGGCATAGCTATCCAGAAATGCTCTAATTAGCCCGTAATACCCTGCGACAACTACGGGCTGCGCAGTTGGCTGAAAAGTAAACTTTGCAGGCATACATGATAAATATATGCAAATAAGGGATGATTTTGCGCGAAAACGCTAGAAATCCAGCAAGGAATATTATATCTACCTGGGAATTCAGGGGAGCCTGTAATTAACTCACGGTTAGAAGGCCACAGCATACCGTTTTCAGGGGATACTGAGCCACATAAATAACCAGTAAAATAGAGTTTAGCATTTTTTAAGCCTCTAAGCTTTTCTAAAGCTTACAACAAGGCCGCATGAGCCAGGTCTACCTGAGTAACCCAAGGGATCTTTCAGATCCGTTGACAGATTTCGGCCTGCAAAATACACACATTACTTAGCTAAACATCACAAGATTTATCCCTTAGAGCCGATTTTCTATATTCATGAGGCTCTGTCACTAACATCAGTGAGCTACAGGAGCCTGTCACCAAAAATAAAGAAATAAGCGTGGGAAAATTTAGTAAAATTTAGCTAATTGCATTTGGGCGTGAAATCCGTTTTGGTCTACATTGGTTGGGCTTTAACAGCTCTACTTCTGGTGGTTGAGCTTGCTCATACTTGAGTTATTGTTATGCCTCGTGTGTAGATGCACACTATTGTGCAGCTCTTTGGTGAATTTCGATTTATTTCTCTCCATTCTTAAGTTCCGAAGATAGTGCCGGTGGTGTTCATCCAGTTGGCAATGTTAACTGGTGCTCTAATGTCACGTCGACTATTTCTTTTGTGATTTTCCTAGCAAGAGCTGTTCTAGCACCCGAAGCAAAGAGCGATAAGGTAAATCAGGAGTAGAATAGTAACAAAAACCAGTGGGAGCTGGTCGTTCACCCACCATTACGCATAACGCATGGTAGGCTTTAGAGCCAGCTAAAAGATAAATGATACACGGGCGGCCAAGATAAGAAAAGTGGTGGTGGAAAGCTTCTGGTGCTCCAGCCAGCCAGTGTGACAGGGGCCTCTCTGTCGTTGGTTAGCTTTCGTGCCAGTGAAATGAAATCTGGAAATGAGAGTGTTTTACGAGTAAAAGCAGTTCAAGAAGAGGATCTGGTTTTCATTATGACTGTCTACTAGTGTTGCCAATACCGAAAGGCACATGTATACCAGATAAAGCTAAGTATATGGGGCCAAGAGAGGATAAGTGGAGAGCAAATTGTCTGATTCTTGGGCCTATAACTTTCAAAGTGCGCCCGTTGTCAACAGTAAGAAAGATATATGTTTTATTTTGCGGTTTACCTACTGATAGTGTTTGGAAACTGCTGAGTATAGTAACTAGTGCTCAGACTTAATGAAGAAGCTTCAATTAGGGCCCGCTGGCAACCGACATCTAGGAAGACACATAAAGGTTCATTTAAAGCCGGCATTTAGACGATTTTGGACAATTCTAATGCTACGCTTAGGTGCATCCGCAGCAGAAAACGCTTTCATCATCCCATGCAAGACTTAGGTCTGGTAGCATGCCTTTACTAGGAGTACCATAGAGGTCATAAGCCTAATACTTTTTCCACGGATCCAGTGGTCAAGAAGTTGGAAAGTGATAAATGTAAGTCTGAAGAGAAGGAATGAAGATGTAGATAAGAAATAAGGATTGAAGGAAGAGGTCGTTGAAGAATAAGATCATATTGTATTCAGTTTGCTATTCTTAAACCCTGGAAAATGGGTGCGACGGATACCGTTCAAGTCTCTTAGGTGCTAGAACGGTAACCACGATGAATGTGGATGAGTTTTGAGCTCAAGGTGCTCAGATGCCTGGCACTACATCTTGGGCGTCCTCAAGCTCCATCAGGGCCAGTTTCAAAGAAGTGGTCTTGCGAATCGCAGATATGGAAGATGCTTTGTAGATTGCCAAAACATAGGAATTTTTGTATCTCCTTCCTGAATACCTGCAAATTTTGGATTTCTCTTATTCTGGAAGGCAACCTGTTCCACATGTTCACGTACACAACCAAGAAGAAACGAGACCGCAGTCTCTTCTTTGCCTTTAGCGGAGTAATGGAATGGCCCTTGTTTCGGAGTCTCGATTCAGACGCGCTCCTTAGTTTAAGACAAGTGATATTACTGTGCAACTTTCTATGAATTAGCTTATGTAAGAAGCACATGTTAAGGATAATGCGCCTTTGCCATAGCGGCTGAATTTTAAGGTGTTCACACCTTTGTCGGTAATTCAGCGCATGCTGCGGTGGAGTCAACATCTTCGTAAAGCGTCGCTGAGCTTTCTCAAGCAGAACACGGTCTGACTTACGTAGATTGCTGCATATAAAAGAGTAATATTCTAGATGTGGCCTGACGTGACTCTTATAAAGTTCTAGCCTAGCATCGGCGGTTTCTATGCAACGGCGTATGTGGAACGATAATCCTCTTACCCTTGCGACTTGATAATGCACTTGCTCTGCAAAGTTGAGGCTCATAGAGTAGCGCAAGCCCAGATCTGTTGTTATGATATACTGTTTGATAGTGCTGCCGTTTATTGTTAGGGACCCAGCAGGTATAGAGAATCTGTGGGTCATGACGTTAGATTTTTGAGCGGAGAAGGTCATTTGCCAGTGTTCGCACCACTTTTCAAGTGCATTAAGATCCTCACGGATACTATTTATTGCGGAAAATTCATTGCCACGGGGAAAGTCGTAGACAACTTTCACATCGTCAGCAAAGATAAAGGAGCGACCGTGTTGCAAAATCTTGCAGAGGTCATTGATATAAATCAAAAATAGGGTAGGGCCAAGGACACTCCCCTGCACCACGCCACTGGGGACGGCGGTCGGGGTGGATATAGTTTGTTCAACCTTAACAGACTGCGTACGTCCTATTAAGTAGGAACCCAACCAGTCTAATAGAGGACCGTCTACCCCATAAGCCTTTAGCTTATGCATCAGGCGCATGTGTGGTACCCTGTCAAACGCCTTTTGCATATCAAGGTAAAGAATGACAACTGATTGATTAGAGTCAATGGCCTCGGTGACCAAATTAAGGAAGTCCAGCTGACAGGTTGCACAAGACCGAGCACTTAGAAACCCGTGCTGAGATTCATTTATGTGCTCGCCTGCGTAAAGATGAGTCATGAGGGCTTTTTTAATCAACTTCTCCATCACGCGCGAGATAATGGAAGTGTGGTTAATGGGGCGATAGTTACCAACTTCCTGTAGGCTTCCGCCCTTATGTCTTGGCACTATGATAGAATGTTTCCATGCGGCCGGGCATTGACCTTTTTGCATTGATAACGTAAAGATTTTCAGAAGAAGCAGAGGGATATCTTCACCACCATTCTTAAGTAGACTGGGCGGGATTCCGTCTGGACCAGGGTCCCAGGATGGCTTGGTAGTTGAGATCGCGGAACGGACACTACTTAGGTCAAACTGTACAAAGGACAGGGACTGGCTACCGGGTACCTTCATGGCCTGAAAGGTTGAGCTTATTTCCAAACACTGAGATTCTTTAAAATGTGAGCTGAAGGCTTCACATAAAATTCTTGGGTCACTAGACGTTTCGTTGGGACTGATCTTTAGAGTAGAGAACTTTCGTCCAAAGTTAGAGGTTCGAGAGCGCAGCAGCCAACTGAGACTCTTAGCTTTGTTCGCACTATTTAGTGCGGCGATTTCTTGCTTGGTTTTCTGCTGCTTAGCTCTGGCAGAAAACTGGTATGCCATCTCGTTCGCTCTCATGATGTGAGCAAAATTGAAGGTTTTGTAATAGGATCGTCTAAGCTGACGCATTCTGTTATGCATTTTGGTTTGGGTCATACTTTTAGAAGAATGCCTTATTAGATGCGACACGGGAGCTAGAGAGTCGAGACAGTGGAGTATTTCCTCATAAAACAGCTCAGCCGAGCGATCCACTGAATCAGACATAAAGAAATCATCCCAATTATTTGATCGGACGAGCACAGCAAAGGTTGTCCAGTTGACGAGGTGCATCGGGCGGTATACTAAGACTGCACCTGGTTCTGTTGGGTGGGCAGTATGTGGCTTTAAGTAAACCGAGCAATGCACTAATCTGTGATCACTACCCGGGAATTCCCGGCCGACTGCCACTCGCGTTGATGGGATGCTGAGAGTAAATATTAGGTCAAGGATGTGTTCCTCCCTGGTTGGAGCAGATACATGTTGCGTCCAGCCGCCTAAATTGATGCATGCTTGTAGGGCAGCATACTTCGTTGTTGCAGCAGGTGAGAACCAGTTTAACTCAGGTAGGTTGAAATCTCCTGCAACGAGCTTGTAATCGCAGGGAAAAGTTGACGCTTGCGCAAAAGCATCCATAAGTGCCTTGTCACCCTTAGCTGAGGTATCAGGTGGTCTATAAGCACACCCAAATAATATCGTGGATCCCAGGATATCAGCCGTTATCCATACTGAATCCATCGCCTCAGCAGCGTTCATCATTTCGGACATTTTTGCTGGGTAAGTATTTTTAACATAAATGGCGCACCCGCCCCCTCGTTTGTGCGTACGCGACTGCATAAACTGCTGGTAGTCAGGAAGTGAGTAGTCCTCCTCTGAAGCATAAGGGGAAAACCATGTTTCCGTGACAAATATTGCATCAGGGTCGGCGAGGACAGACAACGGACGCAAGATATGCATTTTATTGTTTAGGGACCTAGCATTTATAAGTAGAAGTGAGAAAGAACACTTGGGGTCTATTAGATTTACGCATGACGAGATGAAGCCGTTGATGCTTACTTCGCTATCTGCAGTAGTTGTAAGAAGTGGGTGAGAAGGCATTGCAGTTGGTAGTTGGGCGACGAGGAGTTTGGTGTCGGGATGAAACTGTCGCGGCTCATCCCCACCTGGCCTAAAAAATGCGCAGGTTGCGGGGTAGGAAGTAGTGGACTATTTGGCCATTTTATCTGGACCGGCGGCGAAAGTCTGAGGGATGTAGCAGGTACATAACAGCCTGGATGCGCAGGTAGTTGATCGGAGCTGCGTAAATTATCACATGCAGTGCTCTCCGTGGGTGAATTGGTAACGGTGGTGGTACGCGATGCCGTCTCACAAGTATCTGGGGTATGGTTGGGTAGTGTCCCTCGTGGTGGGCCAAAATAAAGTTGCCTTAACTTGAGAGCATTGCGAAGTTGTTCACAATTCAATATTACAGTGCGCAGGATTCTACTATCGTCTACTGTCAATTTGACTGGGGCTGGGAATTTACTGATTCTTTTGACCATCCTCTCAACGTGTACCGAGTTTTCCGCGATACCGTTAACTTTAAGGATTGTGCTCTGAAGCTCGCCCGTCGATACGCCATCCGGAACATTAAATACAAGTACGCTAAACAACGCATTGTCCCAACCCGGCTGCTGCGACTGTTTGTCTACTGATCTTGCGCTAATTAAGGCTTGTGTGGGTGACATAGCCGTCGTCGGTGAGTGAATAGGTGAGTTTGCTCCGCAAGCCCGTTTGACATTGGGATCCTTCGTAGTGTTAGACACAATGCTGTCTAAGCGGTTAGGTGTAGCTCGTTGTCTCTTTTTGGATGCGCCAAGCTCGCGTTGCCTATAGCCTGCAATGATGTTAGGATTAGTCGCAGCCCAACCTAAGCTTCTTTTCAGCGGCCCGAATGTAAGCTGGCTTAGCATTGTTGCACTGCGAAGCTGTTCACGGTTAGCTATGAGAGTATGCAATACTTCCTCATCCTTTGCGTTCAGTTTGATGGGACCCGCAAATTGGGTTACACGCTTAGTCAATCTTTGAACCTGCAAGGCATTCTCTGCAATGCCATTAACTGCAATGATTGCACGCCTAAATGTTTCCACCGATATGTCGTCGGGAACATTGAACACTAGAGCGCTGCACAATCCATTCCCGCACGCAGCGTTGTATGGTGCTAGCGTCTCCGCTTTTCTTATTTTCAAAGCTGGTGGCGTTGAGCCCAGCGGCTCAGGTGAACTCGGTGGTGTGGTCCGTATACGAGGCCTTTTAGCTCGAGGCGTTGGCGGCTCTGTTCGCTGAGTGTTGGTTATGCTAAGCTCGCTTCGATCGTCGTCGCCTTTTGCTAACATCGGTTTAACTGAGTTGTTTAAAGATTGCCTTAGAGGTTCGGCAGCCATTGGCCCTTCCGGTTTGACTGATCGACTTGTATTAGTAGCTGAACACTTAGTGTAAATCGAGGGTTTTCTTATATTATTCGCGGGCTGGCTGATTTGCTCTATGTATGATGTGACTTTACGGATAGCACTGGTCCCAGGGTTTGCAGGTTCTTCCAAGCAATCAAGCGATCCAGTATCCATATCAGACGAAATGTCAAGGTCCACAGTACCTGAGTCACTTAGGTGCACTGGCATCGGAGAGTTGTCACAATTGGCCTGAACACATCTGCTATGTGCAGAACTCTCGGTTAGCCTGTCGTAACGTCGTTGCAATGCCGTTCTCGCTGGTACTAACTTTAAGTCAAGAAACGTGGTGCGGGTCCTAAATTCCCCTTGATAGGAGAGAAACTTAAGAGCCGAGCTCTCGTTATCGAACTTGACTAAGAGAGGGCATTGGTTTTTCATAACCTTTTTTCTCAGCCTCGTGCAGCTTAGAAGATTGTGTTCCAAGCCACACACTTTCATCAGTATTTTACGAATGGCTTGCAGATGCAGGCGGTCTGGAACATTATAAATCACTACCTCATTAAGACATTTTAGTCGATCCATTACCTCGGTGCAAATCGTATTAATGAACCTTCCAGCCAATTCCGCATGCTTTGATTCCATGAGGTCCTTGGGTTGCATCATAGCTGCTATGGCTGTCAGTCTGTCAGTAAAAGGTTCTAATGTGTTGAGGACCCTTTTGAGCTTCACCACTTCATTTTGAAGATCGGCTATTTGAGAACTCAAGGAAAAGATGTCCGTTAAGTTAACGGTGCATGGTATAGTTGGGTCAGCTAAATTACTGCTGCTAGTTCTTGCTTTGGCCGGAGTACGCCCCACTGCTCGCACACCCTTGATAGAGACGTTAAGACGACGTCCACTGACCATGTCCAAAAGAAGAGGTGACGAAAAAGAAAAGATAACAGCAGAAAACCTGTAAGTTGAACGTTAAAGAATAGGTGAAGATCGCGTTGAAATATACTCTAGCGACACTAAACGCCTTTAAAAGCTTGAACAAATAGAGAGCGAAACAAAACGGACCTTGTTCCCAGGTACATCCAGCAGAGAAAGTCATTGATATTGCGTGCTTCCAAGCTGCATTTGTTCAAAAGCTGTTTGCGCCCTCTTTTTGAATACTGTTCGATGTTATTTACTAGTTGTAGGAAGCGTGATTGTCTATGCTTGGAGGATGTGCAGCGTCGATTCACCAAAGCTCTATTTACCGAATCCACGGCACCAAACTATTCCCAGAGCTATATACTGCTTAAAGTAGAGCCCTTGTGCTTATGGAGGTTGAAACCTGAACTAAAATTTCTATTAGACTAAGTGTACAAGCGTGTATTTGCCCCGCACGCTAATATTCACCTTATGCAGGAGGAAATAACATTAGAAATAAGAGAACATCGCTTTCTTCAAGTACAGCAAAATCTAGCGGATCCAGGAAGTCTTAGCTGCCGAAGCACTTGGATGGCGTTTGTAGACTTTCTACTGAACTGCGACTATGTGAGCTTAAACAAGCGTTTGGAAAAATGCTAGATAATTACCCCACTATGTTGCAAGTCAACCAATATATGCAACTGGACAGCAAAGCGGAGTCAAGGTATGAAGGAGCGGCTGAAGTAAAGGTATGAGGGACATGAGCACGATAATATATGCAACTGTTTGCATCATCATTTCGGTGGTTAGTCAAACCATTACACTTATTCCCATTACAACAACTCGGTATCGCGATTTGCACCATGCAAAACTAATGTTCCTTTCTCTCTTTTTATTTGCTACGCGCTGCAGTTATTGCTTCTTTCTCGGAGAAAACAACTCAGCTAAGTTTGGCAGTTCATGATACATGGTGGATTCTACTTTCCACACCAATTACTCTAAAAGAATGATTATCTGGAGAAGCTGGATCTACCTTAAACTCGTTCATGGAGCCCTTTTCATTAGTTTTTCTATGCATTCTCTAGTTACAAAATAAAGCCGAACCTGTCGGCTATGTAACACCCATTTATCCTTAGTTGTATGCTGCCGCCTAGACGTCATTTTTCACTGCTGACTACTAGTGGGCTGATCTCCAGAAGTAAAGTATGAAGCTTCAACGTTATGTAATACACCCACGTGTGACGAATGGTCACAGGCCTAATCAGGGCAAATTTTCACATCCACGTCGGGTGTGAAATGTGTCAGACTTGAAAGAGGCAGGAGCTGAAATAAGCAAATTGGCCTAAAAGAGTTTTAAGCAAGCGATAAACGAGAGCTTACTTATATTGGCGTGCTTATAACTCGTTAGTTAAGCATGGCCCTAAAAAGAGCTGGTATGTACTAGACCTTATCATCGCACTTGTCTCGATTAACACGCAATCGCCACAGCTTGACGAACAACGTAGAAACTCAAGCGTCGCTTGTAGTCTTTTTGCATCCTCTATGCCAGATACCACCATCCACAGTTTCACATCATCCGCATATATTAAACATTCAGACTGCAGCACAGACGGCAGGTCGTTAATGAACACTTTGAATAGCTCGGGCCCAGGATCAAAGTCGTGGGGGACGCTGCTGGTAACGAGTACAGATTCAGTATGCGCTTCATTTACCTTTAGTTGCATTGACTGACCGATCAGGAAATCATAGGTTCGGGTGAAGAAATTCCCAGTGATGTCAATGTTTGGAGTTTGGACAGAAACCGCTCATTCAGGAAGTTGCCAAAGCTTTACTAAATTCAACAAACATGACATCCAAGTGTTACTCCAGACCTAGTCACTGAACCCACTTCACCTTGGCCATGAGCAAGTTTTTCGTGCATGAGCGGAAACGTGCTCGACCACAGTTTAGCGGAATAGTTGTGGGCTCTCAGTACCAGGCTGGCAAAACGAATCTAAATGAAGCAAAAGTTCTAAAGTAGTCACTGTCAATGCCTACGTGTACAAATATGGAAAGCGGAAAGGACAAACAGCTGACAGAGCAGAGCGTTACTTCCATACAAACGGCGGAACACCGTTTGGCAAGGAGGCTGGCTTTTCGTCGTCCACTTAAATTAGAGTGGCATGCTCACAGGGACCTAAGGTAGGGATGCCACTGCGGGCTCTAGTGCCACGTAGTTGGTAGGAGTAAAGCGTCTTGGGGATCGTACTAGAGCTTGCAACACTTGACAATTCGTGTTGTTGGCGTTTCTTGCGTTTCTTTAGGACACATGCATTCCTGACCGTCTTGTATTGCGAGGGATCAAGCTTCACCCGCGTAAGCTTGAAACCGTCCCACAGTTTGCGCCTTCTATTCATTAGAGCTCTCACTTTCATGTCAAGCCAATATGGGCCTCTGCAGAGAAACTTCTTGTTGGAGAGGAAGGTGACCTCTTTAGTAATACCTTTTAGCTTAGATTACAGTAGATTTCACGCAGCATCAAGGTTGATATGTTCCAGTATATAACTGTCGACAACTCGGCCAATGGCCTGAAGAACTGTTAGCTTAGTGATATCTAGCTGAGCTGGGGTAAGCGAAAGTTCCAGAACGTTCGGCGCACGTTCTGCAAACGTGCAGGTTGGCATGGTGCCTTGCTGAAACAAAATACAATCGACTAGGGTATCGAGTAAGGTAGCCTAGAAGGAATCAAATGGAAGGCCGAAAAGAAGTAAGTCCTAATCGATATAGGACATTAAAATCCCACAAGTTAAGGCTGTCCTGTTCTGCACCCTGTGTCCCGATCGAATCGAGCAGGTGAGCTCCGGATCCCAATGGTGCCCTGTAGAGGACACTAATCTAAAATGATTTGCAGTTATCATGAATTCGACACCAATGGGCATCAAAATCACCAGCGCCGTCACGTTTAGACGTCAAATGGCTCTTGAGGTCGGCCTTCCAGTAAAGTATGGCGCGGCCACCATGACGCCCTCCAAGGCGGTCGGCTCGGCAGGGACATTATTCGGCGATAGGTCCTTCTGAATCTATGATGGCTGCGAACAGCCTGGTTTGCGTAATGACCAGCACATCTAGGCGGGTAACCGTGGCAAACCTGTACATTTCATCAAGTTTATTTCTCAGACTGCGCACATTGGATAAAAGTATATGCAGTCCGTTCTCATAATCTAATGTCCTGGGTTGACGAGAATTGAGCTCCAACGGATTCTCTGGGCTTTCGGGATTCTTTGAGTTCATTAAGTTTTGGAGGGCGGCAAGGAGGACCCATTGTAGCCCCATCACCTCCATTTCAACACCAAGACCACGTATGTCATTGCGACCTAGTAGTTCTCATGGAACCGGAGCAGTTGCAGTAGAACAGTGCGGCATTGGTGTCTTACCTATGTACGTATATAAATGTCGTTTGAAACTTTCCGCGGTCGTAGTGCCAACAACCTTCCCCGGAAAATCATTCCAGTTATTCACTATCTAAGGGGAGAGAGCAACAACTGTGATGCATTGAAGCCTCCCTGGTTTGAATCATTGCTAGTTACCACCCCGCGTAGAGCCACTTATGTTTGGCTAAAGTAGCTGCTGTGGCTCGATCCAGAGTTCCCCTTCGCGTACGCGCATCATAAAGATGAAGTCTCCACCACGCAACCACCCACGATGTGGATGTCTGTCTAACCAGTTGCTCGGCGGGACCGGAGCACATCAAAGGCTCTTTCCATTGCAATCTGACCTTCCGGAGAAAGATTACTCAGGACGAAAAAAGACGAAACATTCAACCGTGAGGTTCGTCGGGGGACGCGTCGGCATTTCTCTTCGCTTTGGCACAGGCACGTGTGGGGACGTACGTCAGAAACATCCACTTACTTCCTGCGAAGGCGGGAGGCAGAGTTAATGTTAATTTCCAAACCACCACCATCGACTGCAATGGAAATCCGCCTGTAGTGTTCTGGATGTTCCCAAGTAGAACTGTAAACCATTTTAAAATATCGTAGAAGGCAGAAGTCACGATTAAACTCCACACGAAAATCTGCCTCGACGGGGAATCCAACCCCGGTCCACGAATTTCCGGTCCGTTGCTCTACCACTGAGCTACCGAGGGCTGACGATTAGGTGCGGAATTTAACACGTGACTGCTGCTTATTGCGCGACGTATTGCCAATGAGCGCACAGTAACTGTCCTGGTGTTGCAGATCGGCTCACTCACTCGTCACTTCCCAGTGGACCGAAGTAACTGTCCATCCGAAGTCCAAAGGGCGATGGTAGATTATTTGAAGGGTGTTTGTGAGGAACGTAAGTATCGTAGAAGGCAGAAGTCAGAAGTTTTAAAATACATTAAATTATAGATGCTTTAGGTATTGAGGATTAGGAGATCTGCCTGTTGGAATGCGGTTCCGTTTGATTGAAACCAGATCACGTTATCCACCTTTGACGGGCTACCCGACTGCGGACGACGCTCTGTCCACACGCTAGACGACCATCTACATTTTCTCCAGCTAGCTCTCGCCTGGTGCTTTTTTGTAGCATTACCTAGCTATTACTATTCAATAAACGTTTTCCCACTTTAACTTCTGTATGTTTTATACATTGTCCTTGGTTGGCCTCTAGGCTCCTACACGATAGATATAGCTTCTGACTATTGTGACCTGAATAACCAGCGATGGGCAGACTTATCTGTCTGCTCACATAACCCGGGGTTTATCGTTGACTTTTCCGCCTCTTCTGAATAGAGTATTTTCGTCTTCGCACTCTACTTGCATTAATTTTTCAATTAGACGTATATCTCTTCGGACCTGGCTCTAATCTATCCTCGGCTGACCAGTCTCATGTTTCTCACTGCTCCCGGACATCCGAGACGTTATCACTCGAGGCTCTACATTCCAAACACTCTGTTCCCCTCATCTCCAGACCTTTCCTTGGCAAGCTAAATGGCTCATCCTATGGTCACTTTCGTCCCGAAAGCTTATTTTCTTATGACACACCTTATTGTTACTCAAAAGTTAATTTGGCGGCCTAGCTTCAACTTACTGGCCTATCCGGACTCGTCTGAACGGTCTCCTGCTTTCTCGCCCACCTCAAACTTCTGATACCTCAATGGCTTAGGCTCCGCCGACGTAACGTACTGGATCCCGCAACTGAAATGCACTGTTGGCCCTGATTAATCTTTATTGCTTTGTCCCCCTTCTTCCTGAACATGCGTATTCTGCCCATGCTCTCCTTTAGTACGTATACCTATATTCAACGGCTTGCTGTCTTTGCTTCCGACTACGGTGACCCTATTGTTCAGGGATAGGCAGACTTATCGGTCTACTTCCATAACCCGGAGAACATATTTGGCTTCCCACCTCTTCTGAATGGAGTATTTTCCTTTTGGCACTCTGTTTGTATTACTTTCTCAACTAGACGTAAATCTCTTCGGACCTGGCTCTAATCTATCCTCGGCCGACTAGTCTCATGGTTCTCACTGCTCCCAGACATCCCAGACGTTGTCACTCGAGGCTCTACATACCAAACACTCTGTTCCCCTCATCTCCAAACCTTTCCTTGGCGTGTTAAGTGGCTTTTCATATAGCCGCTGTCGTCCCTTTTCTTACGACACTCATCTCTGCTATCCACAAGTTAATTTGGCGGCCTAGCTTCATCTTGCTGGCCTATCCGGACTCGTCTGAACGGTCTCCTGCTTTCTGACCCACCTCAGACTTCTGAGATCCCAAGGTCCATATGGGGGGCACAGACGCCGGACGTGAGGATCCGATGATGAGGAGCATATTACATTCCACACCTCAGAAGGGAATCGACACAGTTGGCCCTGATGGTAAGGTCTGTGGGGGGGTAGGTTCTTTGTCACTCACACACACTACAGACATTGGCTGGGGTGCGGGGGTGGGGGGGGGGGATATATATAAATAAATCTAATTAAAATAAAATTCGGGATGGGGGGTGGTTTTTATAGGAGTGGAACACTAAAGGCGTGTGGTGAGGTAAAGAGCATGTATGATGAGAGGGGATGGAAGAAACAATCTCTATATGGATGGGTTGAGGGGGTATAAGTCAATGGGGGGGTTAGGCAGGGGATGCTGTAATTGATTAACGCACACACAAGATATATACCTATAATCTGGAGTATCCTCACAAGAGACATACATGTGGGGGGGGGGCACAGAGAGGGTATCTCTGGGGTGGGGGGGGGGGGGGGGTGGGGGGGGGGCGCTGGGACATAGATAGAATTCTGAGTAAGGTGTTGATGTGAAAATGTGTAGTGATGTTTGGTAGGTGTGGAATAGAGAGAGGAGTTATATGCGTTAGGAGTGTAGAGAATTTGATGATAAAGATGTTACAGGGGAGAGTATGAGGATCAATATAAAATAGTATGAGAGTAAACTAAGGACATTGACTATATCTATGAATATGTTTTACTCTGGGGGGGGGGGGTGTCTCAATGTAGAGCTTTCTTGACACATTAGTGTGTGTGGTTGTGGTCTGTGTTTTAATGGGGGGGATATCATAGGATGAAGCGGGGGTGGGGGGGGTGTGGGGGGATCTCTGTGAGTATAGAGGTAATTTAGGTAGATAGAGTGTACAGGGAGAGGTGATATATTTCTAGGGGTATAGATGAGAGAGTGAAATAGGTTTAAGATTTTGGTGACTAGTAGTTAGGAATATGTAAGTGAGAATGACGAAATGGTAGAGGTTGTAGGGTGATGTGATGATATAGATATAAGATAGGAGATGAGATTGTATAATGTTTAATAATTAATTGTTTAATAATTAAAAATGTAGATAGGTGGAGAGTTAATTAGGATATTATTGTATATTAGTGATAGATATTTGAGTGGGGGGAAGGTTATTTTGTTGATAGGAAAGAAGAGATGGGGGGGTGGATATAGGGTGTGGGGTTTTTGTGTTGTTTGTGAAGTATAAACAATATGGGGGGAGATACAGGGGGTGATGTATGGGAGGGTTTGGGTTATTCTGGGATTTAGGGGGTGAGGTATATATGTTTGGGGTGTTTTGGTGAGGGTGTGTGGTGTTTGTGGAGGGGGGGGTGTGGTGAGTAGAGGGGTGTGGGGTATGTATATAGTGTGTGTTGAGTGGTGGTGGTTGTGGTTGTGAGTGTGGTGGGGTATGGGGGTTGGACATTGATTGGTTAGGGGAGGTTGTGTGTTTTTGATTGTAAGAATGATTGGGGGTGGGGAGTTTTGAATGTGTAAGGATTAGTGGATAAGTGTGAATTTTGTTGAGATGGGAAGAATATGGTAGGGGGGTTGTTATTGATATGGGGGGAATGTTTTTTGTTTGAGGGAGTAGTAAATTGGGTAATGTTGTGGTAATGGGGTGCTTGC
>OX104059.1:44768900-44808344 GCA_944474145.2 Dicrocoelium dendriticum | reverse complement strand
CCTCAAACAGCAGAACTTGTAGCGTTCAGCGAAAATGTTTGGCCGTGCACCCCCAGGACTGATCGAGTACATCCAATGCCTTTGTAAGTGTATCGAATTTCTGCAGATCTAACTCATCGAAATAACGTTGACCTTCATTGCCCAACAGGTGACGAAGTAGTTTCAATTTTTCTTCTCATCGTAAGTAGTAGTTGCTGGGAGTAGGTTCAAGTAATTCGTGAAAGACGTTCTCCATTGGATCCACTCACTCTCCGTAGGTCTGGTAGCAGGATCGCACCAAAAGGCTTCTGGAGGTAGAAGGTGAAAGGCCATTGTAATGGTCCACAGCCCAGACGCCACTGTTGTGTCTACACGTACACTAGTCCCCTGCACGCAGGGTCTTGAACAAGCACGACCAAAGCCCCGAACGAGGAAGCAGAACTCTACTGGTACGCAACACAAATTTCTATTCACGCCAACGGTACATACACTCAGTACATTCAAAACAACCCTGGTATTGATCGCGAACGGACGGGCATCCAATCACAAGCTACGAAGTGCGGTCGTGGTAAGGCCCGCGCGTACGTACTGCCACATTTCTCACTGTCTAAGGTGTCCTCATAGGTTGTAAAAGCCTCCAAACCACCACTTTCACAGGATATCTTAACTATACTGTACGGTTGTCAGTGATTAGTTGACACCTGTCTAAATGCAATCGACACTTCAACCGGCGCAGCAGACCCATCCCAACAATAACAACAAACGGAATTTTGTCCGCAACACTAAACTACTGGGTGAAGCACTGTTTCGCAATGTCGACTCGTGCGGTTAGTGATCTTCGAACGGATAACAATTCTCCATTGGCGGCAGTCACAAGGTGCGCATACGCGTTCTGCTAGCTGGTTAGTCGGGTTAGATCTGCTTAAGCTCTTACATGTACCTGTGTCGATGAGACATATTAACGGAACACCTGCGATCTGTAATTCTATTGCTAATGCTGATTCTGTGGTCGATGCACAAACCATGGCGGATATAAAGTGTGAGTGCTCCCGCTGCCACTCACCTGGGCGTCTGTCATTATAGCGAGATAGTCCGCGGTTCGGTGTTTGTCGGCGGGGCCACCGAGAACCCGATTGCTTTGATCGCCGTGAGCCGGAATATCTTTGATAATAGTCAGGATTCCCCGTCCACCGTTCTTATGGCGCACGTCTGGGACGTCCGCTTCCCCTCAACGCGTAGCACCCGGAAGTCGGCTTAGCCATCGCTCTGTCGACTTGCTCCAGTTGTTCGCTAGTTCGTATGGCTGCATCCAGCTGCTCGGCGGAGGGGTGAAGAAGGGATTCGCGCTTAATGAATGGTGTTTGGATTCCTTCTAGGAGTTGCTCCAGTATTCATTTGTCACGCTCGCTCGATGACTCTTGCTCTTATGCGATGTCGGCAATCTCTCGGAGTTCGCGCGCACACGTCCCAGTGCTCTCTCCGGGCCACTGGTATCGCGAGTGGAATTCTCTGCGTAGGGGAGCAGGTAAAGCAGGACGGTCCACTACGCGACGCAAGACAGAGAACGTCTCGGTCGTGACTTCTTTTTCTAGAATTTTGCTACCAGCAACTATATCAAAAGCATAACGTGACAGCAGGCCGGCGAGCACGTTTGCTTGTTGCTTGACTGGAAAATGATTGAGATAAAGCTGCACTTTCGTCATCATGGGGGTGTAGCGTTCTGGAGGTGGGGTTGCATGCCTGCAGACTGACGAATTCGAACCTGTCGATAATTTCTCCAAAGTACGGGACAAAGCATCCAGTGAAGTGGAAAGTCTGGTCGTGGTCGTCAACAACATCAAAATGGCTTTCGTCATGAGACTTTTCGGTAGTTTTCGGCATGATCTTCATTGGACTAATGATGCTGGATTTCTGGTTCTTGTGACTTGGCAGGGTCGCCACTTTTGTAACCTGCAAGCACGGAAGAACTCCAGGGGTTGAGTACGAGGTTCTATTCCACAACACGTAACATCTACAAAAGGTAATCAGCATGAGGTAAATTGGAACAAAGGAAGTTACAGTTAACCAATGTCGTCGTGTTCTTGTTCTCCTCCGGTAATTGAGCAAGAAGGACGCTCTGAAGGCAAATGGGAGAAAGTGCCGTTCATACAAAGATTCAACTAGGAACGCGCGCCAAACCAGTTTCGATCCCCCTCTAAAGTACATGACACCACCTTATAGCCGAATTGTCGACCAAAGAGACCACAAGCATTGCGCTCCCAAGCTGGATCCAGCCATTTCTGCTTTCTTAGGCTTCACACTCCCCTGTCGTAGGCGCTTATAAATCAACTTGGTCTCTGGGTCTGTACTGTGAGCTGATGCCCAATCTGTTGAATCCGAATGGTTCAGAGACACAATGGCAACGTTGGAGGTTGAGCACGACGGACAATCCCCATGTGCCCTAGACCGCCGGCGAGACAGGGCGTCTGCATTTCTGTGTTACTTCCCGGGGCGATGTTGACATCCAAAGTCAAAGGCTTGCAGTTGTTCTTGCCAGCGCGCAACTTGCCCTTCGGGTTCGCGAAATTCCCGCAACCACCGGAGCGCCTGATGATCAGTACGGACTATAAAGTGTCGACCCAACAAGAAATGTTGGAAATGTTTAACGAAGGTGACCAGAGCAAGCATTTCCTTCCTAGTAGTGCAATAGTTTCGCTCCGTTTTTGTCAACTTGCAGCTAGCGTAAGAGACAAACCGTTCCACACCATTCACAGAGATCTGTGATAACATAGCTCCGATATCAACCTCACTAGCATCAGTGTCCAAAATGAATGGAGCGGCTTGCGGTGACACATCCGGGAAGACAAGGACTGGAGCGCTGGCCAAAGCATGACGTAACTCATCAAAAGATTCCTGACACTGTGGGCTCCAGTGGAAAGGCCGCCCCTTCTCCGTGAGTCGGTGCAAGGGTGCTGCCATATCCACATAGCTCCTCACGAAGCGTCTGTAGTAAGAAGCCATACCCAGAAATCTCCGAACCTCTTCCAAGGACTCGGGAGTAGGCCAGCTTAAGATATCCTTATACTTTCGAAGGGTCTCTTCGGATCCCAGAATAGCTAATCACGTGACCTAGCTATTTAACCTCTGTAGTGGAAAGGCCAAACGGAAAGGGCTTAACTACATAAAAGAACTCTCAGTCTATAAATAAGAATGCTGGAGCTGACCTTAGGTAAAGCACGATCCTCGGTAGGCCGTCAGTTAGTCGCACAATCTGGTCGGAAGACGAAACTTAGTCGGCACAATAAATCGACGCGTTAGATCCGATGATCGATGGACGAGGCTAGCAGACCGACGACGATCAACACGCGTAGCCGAAACCAGAAGGCGAATCGAAACCCGAAAAAGTCTTTTATCGGTTGTTGGTCAGTTAAAACAAAACTGTACAATAATAGTGAGAATGAGAATAGGAAAGTACAATTGGGAAGAGAGATATGTACAAGCGCTACAGAACTCCCCCCCCCTAGAGCGTGAGTCACTGAGACGAAAGCTCGATACTTGTGTGTCATTTACCGTAGTCTGGAAGGGAGAACAACTGTACGTCCGAAGCGTGTTCGGTGATGCGATTTCGAGTTTGTGTCGTGAGATGCTTGGGGTGCAGAAGAGGGAACAGAGGTGTCACACATGGGCTGAGTAGGAGGCGTACTTGGGAAGGTGGGCTGGTCGGTGACAGGAATGTCCGTGGGTTTCGGTAGTGGTCGCGTCTCGATGTACGCCGGCTTCAAGCGGTCAATAGTCACAGTATCCTGATAACCATTTCTATCCAGCACGAAGTACTTCTCTTTCCGGGCAACAACCTTAAAGGGGCCCTCGTAAGGCGGTGTCAGAGGTTTACGGACGGAATCGACGCGCACGAGAACGAAGGGGCAAGTGCGCAAATCCGGGTGTACCTGTTGACTCCGAGGACTGATTCGAGGTGGTGTTGGACGAATTGAACTGAAGTGTCGCCTCAGGCGTGTGACGTACGAGGTCGGATCAACTTCTCCAGTAACCCTTGAGTCTAGCACCATTTCTCCAGGAAGTCTGAGAGTAGTGCCAAAGACCAACTCAGCGGGACAACAGCCAATGTCTTCTTTAATGGTGTTACGAATACCAAGCAAGATAATCGGTAGACGTTCTGACCATTGTGAGTTCAACTGTGAAGCAGTAATTGCGGCTTTAAGTTGGCGATGGAAACGTTCAACGATGCCATTAGCAGCTGGGTGATAGGCGGTTGTCCGTAGGTGGGAACAACCGAGGAAGCGGTTCATGTCACGAAACAAGGCCGAATTGAATTGGGGCCCTCTATCGGTAGTAATAGTGGCTGGCGTGCCAAAGACGGAAATCCAATTCTCAATGAATGTTCGCGCCACAGTTTCTGTAGAAGCATCACGTAAAGGCACGGCAAGTGGCCAACGCGTATAACGATCAACACGTCAATAAGTAGACAAAACCGTTGGATGGAGGCAAGGGTCCAACGATGTCAAGATGAACATGTTTGAAACGAGCGTCGGGAAGAGCAAACGTGCCGGGGACGGTAATCGTGTGACGGTGGATCTTGCTGGTTTGGCAAGTGATACAGTGTTTGGCCCACTGCTGGATCTCGGAGCGCATGTTGTGCCAAATGAAGCGATCAGTAATTAGCTTGACGGTGGCTCGGGTGTGAGATTCCATGCAGGTGGTCAAAGACGATTCGGCGGTACTGCTGAGGGACAAAAGGCCGGGGCTTGCCAGTAGAAATATCACAGTAAATTTTGGAGTCTGAGTTAAGGATTGGCAACTGTGATATTTTGATCGACGGATTTGATCTCAGTTGCACAAACTCAGGATCTCCTTCCTGATGAGCTGCTATGTCTTCTAAGTTAATCTGCTGTGAAACTTCGTGAAGACATATACGCGACATGGCATCGGCGACAACGTTATTGGCAGCATCAACATGGCGAATGTCGGTAGAAAACTGTGAAATATAATCCAAATGACGAATTTCTCTGGGGGAGAAACGGTCGGATGAACCACGGAAAGCAAAGGCAAGTGGTTTATGGTCTGTAAGAATGGTAAACGTGCGACCTTCAAGCAGGTGCCGAAAATGTTTGATAGCGAGGTAGATAGCTAAAAGTTCTCGACCAAAGGTGCTGTATCGCGTCTGTGCTGGCTGAAGTTTGCGAGAGAAAAAGGATAGCGGCTCAGGTTGACCGTTGATTACCTGCTGGAGAACAGCCCCAACGGCGGTCTGAGATGCATCAGTCTTGAGGATGAGAGTGGCGTCAACATCAGTCCTCAAATGACTAAGCGCGGTAGCGTTGGACAACGCGTGCTTGATCTTGTCGAATGCATCGATAGCTTCCTGAGTGGGCTCGAATTTTCGTGACCTGCCTTTAAGTAAATCGGTCAATGGCTGGAGTAGCCCAGAGCAATCTGGTATGAAACGGCTGTAGTAATTCACCATGCCGAGAAAACGACGGAGACTTTTGAAAGATTGAGGCATGGGTAATCTGCAATCGCTTGTGCTTTCTCGGGGAGTGGACTAATGCCATTGCAATCAATTCGGTGGCCCAAAAAATCAACAGAACTTTGGCCAAAAACACATTTGTCAACATTGATCGTAACGCCGTACTGAGCAAAGCGTTCGAAGATCGATCGGAGATGTGACAGATGCTCATCATGATTGGAACTGGCCACAAGAATATCGTCAATGTAGGCGTAGACGAAGTCGAGCCCTCTAAGGACTTGATCGATAAACCTTTGGAAAGTCTGTGCGGCATTTCGTAGACCAAATGGCATGCGAACGAATTCATAAAGACCAAATGGCGTGGTTATAGCGGTCTTCGGAATATCGTCGGGAGCAACCGGAATTTGGTAGTATGCACGCACCAAGTCAATCTTAGAGAAAATTGTTCTTCCATGTAAACCAGTTGAAAAATCATGGATGTGCGGAATCGGATATCTATCGGGGACGGTGGAATTGTTTAGTGCCCGGTAATCTCCGCAAGGTCTCCAGTCGCCACTGGACTTTTTGGGAACCATATGAAGCGGGGAGGACCATGGGCTATTGGAAGGACGAACGATACCGAGACGAAGCATATGTTCGAACTCTGCCTTGGCAGTAGCGAGCTTGTCTGGAGGTAATCGTCGAGGTCGGGCGGTTACTGGCGGCCCATGTGTTGAGATGTGGTGCGTAACTTCGTGCTTAGGCTCAGGAAAGTCATTAGACGATTGATAAAGAGCAGGAAACTGCAGCAATAGTTTGGTGAACACATTGTCGGCGGGCAATGCCAAGCGAAGACCGATCGAACTGATCGAAGTGACTTTACCCGAAACGGACAAGGATGTCAAACTATCGCATAGTTTACGGTTACGCAGGTCCACGATCAGGCCGAACTTGGTAAGGAAATCAACACCAAGGATGGGGCGTTGGACGTCAGCGATGAGAAAAACAAAGGGAAAACTTCGACGAAGACCAAGGTTGAGAGTCAACATTTTCTGGCCGTATGTATGGATCTTGGTATTGTTCGCCGCCTGCAATGTCAGTCCGGTTGGAAGTAGGTTGCGTTTTTCTGCAGCACGAGGAATAACGCTGACCTCGGCACCGGTGTCAACCAAGAAGTACAAATTGGTTGAGGAATCGTAGACGTAAAGTAGGCGACTATAAGATTGGCCAGACGCAGCCGTCGCCATCACTGGCTGGCGTGGAGGTTTCCCTGCTGCGGTTTGTGGAATGCCTTCGGGTGGTTACAACCAGGTCGACAATTCCTTGCATCATCGCCAAAACGGTGATGGTACCAACAGAAATGACGTTTCGAACTCCTGGCGGGACTACGTCTACTTCGAGAGCGGCGTCTAGGGCTACTACCACTGTAGCGATTAATGCTCGAGATAGCGAGCTCCAGCTTTGATAACCTCTCGGAAATGGCTTCAATCGGGTCAGTCTTAAGATCGGCGTTAGCGGTCGACTCAACTGAGTGACATGCTGCGTGTTTATGAAAGCACTCATGAACTTTGTCTGCTGTTTCGGCCAGCTTGTCCAAAGACAAATCATCTGCGAACACGGCGAGAAGAGCTGAGGTGTTCGCTGGAAGACATTTCGTCCAGAGCTGTCGCAGAATTGTGTCATCGATCTTAGAGGAACCGACCAACGTACGCATGTGCCTGAGGAGTTGTGACGGCGTGCGATCGCCTAGTTCAACACCGGAAAGTAACTGTCGAAGTCTAGCTTCGTCGGAGGCCGTGGTGCGCTTCAAAACGGCGGCTTTCAGCTTATCGTAAGGTGCGTCAGCCGGAATCGGGTCGAGCAAATCTATAAGGTCAGTTGCGATGTGGGTAGGAAGCTGGGCAGTGACATGTGCGAACATTAATGACTGAGAAGTAATACGGCGTATGCGAAAAAGAGCTTCCAATTGTAAAAACCACACGTGAGGATTAGATGAATCGAAGGCAGGGAAGGAGAAACCAACAAAATTTTCTGAAATGTCAGTGCGGGAATCGTGGTCCGACATAGTAAAGGCACAAAAAAGGAGTTCTGAGCTTTCAAAAAAGAGAACGGGGTCACCAAATATGTAGTGGAAAGGCCAAACGGAAAGGGCTTAACTACATAAAAGAACTCTCAGTCTATAAATAAGAATGCTGGAGCTGACCTTAGGTAAAGCACGATCCTCGGTAGGCCGTCAGTTAGTCGCACAATCTGGTCGGAAGACGAAACTTAGTCGGCACAATAAATCGACGCGTTAGATCCGATGATCGATGGACGAGGCTAGCAGACCGACGACGATCAACAGCACAACACGCGTAGCCGAAACCAGAAGGCGAATCGAAACCCGAAAAGTCTTTTTTCGGTTGTTGGTCAGTTAAAACAAAACTGTACAATAATAGTGGGAATGAGAATAGGAAAGTACAATTGGGAAGAGAGATATGTACAAGCGCTACATCTCTCTCTTCAGCAGGTCGCACTTAGACGGCTTTAACTTCAATCCTGCAGAACTAAGGCACGCTAGCACTATTTCTAGATTCATGAGATGTTCATCGGGAGTACGTCCATGAACTACGACATCATCCAGGTATACAATACATTTGCTTGGCTGCTGATCTCTAAGTACAATATGCATCAATCGCTGGAAGGTCGCTGGTGCATTAGGCAAAGCCAACGGCATGGTCTGAAACTCATATAGCCCTGTGGGTGTAACGAAGCCAGTTTTTTCAATGTCCATAGGGTGTACTTCGACTTACCACTAACCTGAGGCGATGTTCAAGGTAGAGAACCAGATGTTGCCATGCAATGATTCCAGAGTGTCGTCAATGCGAGGTAGCGGGAAAGGATCTTTCCGTGTAATATCATTAAGCTTCTTTTAGTCCACGCACATATGCAGTGTTCCATCCTTCTTTTTGACTGATTCAATAGGGGCAGCCCAGGGGGATCGCGAAGGACGTATGATATTTTTTTAACATCAGATCCACGACTTTCTATAATTCCTGTCTGTACCTGGGTGGGACACGCCTGGGGCCTTGCCGTATTGGTGGAGCATCCCCTGTTTCAATCCGATGTTTAAGTACGCTCGTTCTACCCAAAGATGTACCTTTCTACGCGAACGCGCGCTTGTGTGAACGCAGTACATTCTCCAGGCGCTTCCGAGCCGCACCGTCAACAGTAGGGCTGACAGACGAAAGCAATTCTGAAATCTCACCTTCAACATCCACGGTGCTAGCATCCAAAGTAAAAAGCTTTTTCCCGTAGCCATTGCTAGATTTGATGTTTAGATGGAGCAGATTACCACGTAATGTCAAAACTCCGGAGATTAGATTGATGACGCATGTATACCGACATAAGAAGTTAACCCCCAGTATCGCTTCCCTTGGAATTTGATCGGTTGTGTAAAACTCATGAGAAAGATGCTCCTGACCGACTAGCAAATCTACGGAAGCAACACCATGAGCAAGCAGAACCATACCATTTACCACTCTGACCTGACGCGCGAGACTAGTGCCTACTGAGGAGGACAAGAAACAGGATTTTGAAAGGCTACATGCTGCACCGGTGTCAATGAGGGCATGTAATCGCTGATTATTGATTACTACATCTACAGTTGGGGATTCACAGAACTTAGAAGACACTAAAGGTACACAAGGAAGTTCTGACTCACCGTCAATGAATCGCACTCCCGGTGGTTGTTCGCGAGTTCGGAAATTGCGGGGGCGTCGTACTGGCTTCTCATAGGGCGAATTCTGGCACTTGGGACAATGACGACGGCAAGTATGTGAGCTTAGGCCGTGAGGCGGTTCAGTCCGGTTCATCGTCAGCGGCACACAACTAATAGCCATCAGCTTGTCAATTTCCCTCGGACTCCTATCGCGGATCACCTCTTCTTCGCGTGCAAACCGCGCCGCGGTCGCTAAGTCTCTCGGAGACTCACGTGTAAAATGCTCCGAGATGCGATCCTCGTTGATGCCTTCAATAAACCGCTCTAAGATGAAGGCTTCCCTTTCTGTTACCGATTTTCCTGGAAAAGCCTTGGCCGATCGCACGCGGTCCCACAAAAAGGCATCGGCCGACTCTGTCACTTGACGAAACCTCTTCCAAAAGACAGATCGAGAAGCTGACTCGTGCTCTTTGTCTGGATAAAGGGTGTCTAATTGATTCCAAATTTCGGTGACATCCGGAGGCAACCGGGCGAATATCAGTAGATAACAAAATCTCCTGAAGTTGGTCGCTGAGGGAATTCATTATAACCGAAGACATGCTCTTTTGGGAGGCAAGCAAGGGACATTGCCATGCGACGACGCCAGTTGTATAAGTTTGTGTCAACATCAAAAACAGGTGGGGGACGGAGGGAAAATTGCCAAGGTCTAAGTTCTAAAGGTGGCTGTTCACAACTTGATGGATGTGCAGCGGAGAAACCCTGTTCTTTGTTCTTCGGTTTCTTTGCGCGGGATGCCATGACGGTATCCCACCACTGTCACCAGGTAGGTAGTGTGCAATGATCCAGGTGAACACGAAAGATCGTCAGTGGCTGAAAAACGTAGGGAAGAACTGATTTCGACGGCGACAAGCGTTACTGTGGCCACAACACACGAATATAGTCAGGGCAAAACGCAGCGTGCGCCCGGCAGCGTGTAATTGGCAAGTCAGAATTCAGATTATTCAAGCAAAAGGGGTTAACTGTACACAAACCGGAATAGAAGTACAACAATAGTAATAATTATTATTCTTTAGTCATCGTCGTCTACTGATAAACGGCCTAAGTTTCTTGATTGATTGTCAGGCCGCCGATCTGAAAGGAAAAGAGAAAAGGTCAGAAGGATGTGATCCTTGACAATCCCTCAGGATACACCATTAACGGTTGGAACCGACGGTACTGTACGGAATGGGGCTAGGTAACTTGAGGTGCATTTTGTGGGTGAACAGGAACCACAGAGGGATTATAGTCGGATATATCATACGTAGTATAATCGTCCAAGCAGATAACCCACTTGCCGAGTAGGATTCGCAGAACGGCCCAGGATTAATCACCATTGCAGATAAGTAGAACACTTTCGGGGTGATTAAGGTTTTTGTGACGTGTTGCAGACGTAAAGTGGTTTTTCTTCTAATTGTTCATTCCAATAGAAAACACCGATTAAGGGGCTTGCAGTAGTCTCCGGAATGGCCAAATCTATATTCTGTTAAATATCGCAGCCGGTATTATATAAAAGGCGTAAGATCATGGGCGGACCTCACTCGCAAGGTGGGTAGGGTGTCCACAGTATAGTCGAGTCAAGTACTTAAATATTGTGATATTGCAAGGGAAGTAATCCACTGGAGTGGTGGAGGAGGTATAACACCATAGTATCACAAATAAGTAGGAATCTTACAATTAAATAAAGCGCTTCTTTGTAGTGATATAATGGATTTGAACCCAACTGTTCAAACCAGTAGAATGTATGCATGGGAAGATTCATTGTATTCTCCAGAATACAGGTATGGCCAAACGCAATAGTACAGACCATAGTAGATAAACATCTAGTGAGCATAGGATAAATGGCGGAGCACACTGGCTACGTGGGTAATGTATCCAAAGAATAATGGCGCCAAACAGATGGGAATTGTGATACTTGGAGAAATCCACTGGTGAGGTGGACGGAACATAACGCCATGGAATTGCAAGTAAGTGGAACAATTGCAGGACCATAATGCTTTGTGGAGATGTTCCGATGGTGGTAAGGAAACTGGGACAGTGTCTGCGATGGTGGTCCGAGCTATCTACCTATACCTTGGGATGTACGAGGATTACCATCAAGGTCTTTACTGAGATACGACGATCAAGGTAAGTTTATTTAACCCTTCTATGTAGGTCTCGCGGAGGGACAGGGAAGAAGAGGTCAGAGAGAGGAACAATTCCAAACGGAAAGGACGAAGTGAGCAGAGCTGGCGACCTGGAGCCCTATCACGCTCTTTACCTCGTTCTGTTTATATACAAGCTACGGCGTCATGTGTATGTGTGTGCCTTCTTATATTAGCGTTGCGAAAGGAATATCCGTATACAGGAACTAGGTATCAGAATATGTGGAACTGTTCAGCAAAGGTAAGACGCGGTACGCGGGGAATGGGGTGATGAAAGAGCAACGGTCTCAGGGGAGGGGCGTTAATTGATAGGAAAAAGCCGCGGCTGTAGCACAGATAGGGTTGCAGAACAAGCTATGTTTGGAAACAGCAGTTGTGGAATGAAGTGGCCCAACGGCACTTCAATGGATTAAGTGAACCACTTGAAGGTGGAGTCCTACGGTGTCACTCGTAGGTCATTTGGTCGCAGGGGGCAGTGAGGGTAAGAGCCGGTTTAGCTTCGTAGTAGAGGACTCTCCTGCTTGAGAGTCTAAGTGACAAGGACTGCCGGGCAGTCAGTTAAGCAGAGGGGCGGTAGTGATAGGACGAAATGCCGTAGTTGCAACGAAGATAGAGTTGCGGAGCAAGCAATCCTATGAACCTACATTTGTGGAAAAAACGGCGCTTCAAGTGAACCATTCGACGGTGGAGGTACGGTGTCACAAGTAAGTCGGTTGTGTGCAGGAGGCTGTGAGGGTTAAAGCCTAATTAGCTGTGTAGCTGAATGCGTTCGTGATTAAGAGATTAAGGGAACGTGAGGTAAAGACACCCTATGCATCGTTGTTGTGGTTTAAAGAACAATTACTAGAAATGCCCAACGAGGTCTGCATGGTAGGATGGATGTGTGCGCTATATTGCGAAGTATATAAGTTAAAACTGCGGAGCTGCAGGAACCACTAATTAGAGAAGACGATGTCAGCTTAAAGATAATGATATACGCATGCAACATAGCCTAATCTTTGAGGCCGTACGTACAAAACTATAGCGCTCGAATGACAAGGGTGAGTCGGTAGAGCTCCGGAGGTAGGGGATGAATAACGAGATGGAAGCCAGAGCCAGAGATAAGTGAAGAAGTAGGACTAGGCAAGTGATACGAAGCAAGGTGAAGAGGGACCCTGCAGTGTTATGGTAAAATATAGGAACAAATATTAGGGATATCAATATCAGCCTGCGGAGAAGGATAACTGTGTGCAAGCAACTCTAAATACTTGTGCTTCTACTCACAAAAGTGCAGAGCTACAGTGTGGCAGGTATGTCGGTGGAGCATAGGAGCTAGATGGTCCATAAGGAGAGGGGAAAGCCAGGGCCAAATAGATAAGTGAAGAAGAAGGATGCGATTAGGACATAGGTGGGGGAACGTAGTCAGATAGTTGAGGTCATACGCACAAAAGTACGGAGCTACAGTGTGGCAGGCAAATCGATATAGCATCGGTAGGTGGTCCATAATGAAAGAAGAAAGCCAGAGCCAAAGAGATAAGTGAAGGAGTAGAACGAAACAAGGGATACGAAGCAAGGTGGAGATGGACTATGCAGTGTAGTTTAGGGTATATATTAGGAAAAATTATCGGTGATGCGGATGTCGGCTTAGGGGCAAGTATATAGGCGAGAAACTAGCCAAATAATCTTTTCCTACGCACAAAATGCAGAGCAAACTTATCAAATATGAGTCGGTGGCGCATCGGAGATTGGTGGTGTATATGAGAGAACGAAAGCCAAAGCAAAAGAGATAAGTGAAGAAGCAGGACGAGACGAGAGATAGGAAACAAGCTGAAGGACTCTGCTGTGTTGTTATGGTTAAATATATAGGAACAATTATTAATGATATCGTTGTCAGCTTGCGGAGAAGGATAACGGTGTGCAAAAATTTAAATACTTTTTGTCCTACGCACAACAGTGGGGAGCTACAGTGTGGCAATTAAGTCGGTGAACCACCGGAGGTAGGTGGCCCATAAGGGGAGAGAAACGCCAGAGCCAGGGATAACTGGAGTAGTAGGGCGAGCCAAGGGATACCAAGCAAGGTGAAGATGGACTATGCAGTGTTGTTTAGGCAACATATAATGGAAATTATCAGTGATATCGACGTCACGTTGGGGGTAAAGATAAAAACTGGCAACATAGCCAGATGCTTGAGCTCCAACCTACAAAAACGCAATGCTACAATGTCAAATATGGGTTGGTGGAGCAGTGGAGGTTGGTGATGTATGAGAATGAAAGCCAGAGGAAAAGAGATAATTGAACAAGTAGAACGAGATAATGATATAGGTGGGCAACATAGCCAGATACTTGAGGTCCTACGCACAAACTGCAGAGCTAAAGTATGGCAGCTAAGTCGGTGGAGCATCGGATGTAGGTAGAAAGCCATCAACAAAGAGATAATTGAAGGAATAGTGATACGAAGCAAGATGAATATGCACAATGCAGAATAGTTTAGGATAAATATAGGAAAAAATTTCACTCATGTGAATGTCGGCTTAGGGGTAAATAAAGAGGTGAGAAACAAGCCAAAATCTTTTCCTACGCAACAATCGCGAAGTGTGCGATATTCATTATAAGAGCCGATTCGCCCTGTGGGACCCATTTCACCTTATTTCTGTGTTCGGTTTCAGACTCGTGTTTGTGGGACTCATCGCTGCGAATAGATGTGAGCAGCAGATGGTTCATCGTTGCATGGGCACTGCTGCTATGCCTGGTGGAGCCGTGGACATTGGTGAGGTGCGTTTTTTGCATGTCCTTTTGGTTTGTCAGTTTGTTCCTACTGGTCGTGATGTGTAGTGTGGATTAGTTTGTGTGATGAAATATGGAGTTACCGTCAGAATTGTGGTGACGAATATTTTCTGAGCATTGGGGATCGCAATGTCTTCTGTTTCATTCTCGTCATGTGTTCCTTCTTTTCAGCGGTTCGGGCCCACTTGTCTGTTCAGGCAAGTGCCTATCGTTGCTCTCCTGTCCGCGGATGGGTTACATTACAGTTTAGTGCCGTGTCGGGACAGCAGGACTGAGTAAGTACCAGTGGCACAAACAATTAGATCTCTTTGTTGTCCCTGTGTCGTCTATGCATGTGAGGACTTGGAGGTCTGACGTATTCAGGTATTTGTTCGTTCCTCTGTAAATCTAGCCACATACTTTAGTCGTGACATGCTTAGCTTGCTGAGTTTGGAAGCGATCTCTGTTCTGTACCACTGGTGTTCCTGAAGATGCACCGTGAGAAGTTGTAAGGTTTATTTCTCGGCAGTCATTCCGTTACCGTTCTCTCCGGTGTAAGAGACTGTGCACGTGTGGAAGAGGGTTGCGAAGTTTGCGGCATAGTGTCTAGCACACGGAGGCTGCTGCTTCTTTACATGTTACGACTGGCGTGGATTTAGCCAATATGTTGTTTTGACCCCGGAGACCCACCTACAGGGTTTCACAGTCTGGCATCGGTCTTTGGCATGTCTGCGCTCGTCGTTGGAGGAGCTGCCCATGTAACTTCTTTACTGTATCAGTTGTTGACATGGTTTACGCTGTACAGGTGGAAGTTCGCGCACTAGTTTGTCGATTACCGTTTTGGTCATGTTATGGCAGATGTAGTAGTGTTCGTGTATATGTATTCACAATCTGATTACAGATAATGTGTCATCAGAATCGTGGTGAACTAAAGGATGGAAATGAGACACAACATGTGAAGAAAAACGATCTTATTCAGTTTAACACACGCCGTTTTGAGATTTTTTGCGTTTTATGCTCGATGAGACGTTAACTAATGGATAACGCGGTTGTACAACACTGTCTCCACTGATGCCTGTTGCTGCGCCATGGCATTCGGAATCATGGGTTTCCCATCCTGGAAGGCGGACCGGTCCGACGGATGCTAAGCGCTTGAGACTGCATTCTTCATGCTCTTTCTCCATATCATTGGTTGTCCACCGCGGCACATTTTCCAGTCGCTTCCGGGTAACGCAAATAACGCTGGACGGGGAAGTGATAAGCTGCGATGCGCAATACTTGGCCGAGCCAACGCATGCGGTGTCAGACGGTAACCGTTTGAAGGCATGGGTTGTTTGCTCCAAACTCCCGCTCTCGGACTTTTGCGTTACTCATGTGAAGCTGTCACCACACGCGAGCAATCCTACACAGATAAGGATTGTCGAAAACTGCCGATTGTTTTATGTCTTCCGAGCGAGTCAGCCATTTGTCGCAGCTGTGCGAGAGGACCTCACAGACAGAGGCAATGTATACCCTGCCGTTGAGTTTGAGACTGACATCGCGACGACGCCATAAGTGTCTCAGTCTGATGAATGCAAGGCGGTCGTTTGCGATTTGTTGTGAGCTCCCATCTCCAATACAGCCGTCAGGTGTGATGCAACTCCGTAGATAAGTGAAGCGGTGGACTTGTTGCAGGACGACACCAGGAATGGTGAGGGCAAGCACAGAGATCTGGCAATCCTGGAGTAGTATTTTACATTTGTCAGAGGTGAAACACAGGCCATACTTAGATGCCCCGATTGCTAAGCGGTTCAGAGCGCTCTGGACGGCTTGTGAATCGTTTCGGAGCAAAGGCATATCATTGGGGTAGTTCAAGTCCACGACTCTGTCATGTGGGAGAAGCTCATTACCGCCGTTTTGGGGGCCTTCCAATGCTCGTTGGACGACATCTTCATTGCGAAATCAAAGTGGAAATGTGAGATGACGCAACGTTGACGCACGCCGCTGGTGAAAGTAAACGAAGTGGCAAGCGTGCCGTACGTCCTGGCTTTGCCCGACATGTGACTGCAGAGCTTCTACAAGGTGGTTACAAACTTGTTCGCCACACGTGTGCTTGGTAGACGGTTCCACAATGGTTAGAATAGAAATCGATGATGGTGGCCTAGCAGCATTCAGTTGTTTGGTGTTCCTTTTGCTCCTCTGTTTTGCTTGCGAAAATGTGCCAACTTTGTTTTTGCTATGCATCACTTTTGTGTTCACTTTCTTGCAGGTGATAGCAACAACGGCATCCACATGCGTGGGGTGTAATTGTGATGAATCGCAGACCACCAGACCAGGTTTGCGTATTGGCGACGGAAAGCTGGGGACTACTCCGGAGCGCGCTCATCTCAGTGGCATTTGTCGCGTGCGTTTTCATCCTTGATGTAACCCCTCGCATGATGTGCGTTGCAGAGTGTGGCTTACTGTTTCACGGTTCGACTGTCCCATTGTGATATGCGAACCGTGCACTCAGCAAGTCATTATCTGAGCGCCGTTGTGATATTGATTATGAGAGCTGATTCGCCTTGTGGGCCCCATTTCACCTTATTTCTGTGTTCGGTTTCAGACTCGTGTTTGTGGGACTCATCGCTGCGAATAGGTGTGAGCAGCAGATGGTTCATCGTTGCATGGGCACTGCTGCTATGCCTGGTGGAGCCGTGGACATTGGTGAGGTGCGTTTTTTGCATGTCCTTTTGGTTTGTCAGTTTGTTCCTACTGGTCGTGATGTGTAGTGTGGATTAGTTTGTGTGATGAAATATGGAGTTACCGTCAGAATTGTGGTGACGAATATTTTCTGAGCATTGGGAATCGCAATGTCTTCTGTTTCATTCTCGTCATGTGTTCCTTCTTTTCAGCGGTTCGGGCCCACTTGTCGTTAAGCCCGATGTCTGTTCAGGCAAGTGCCTATCGTTGCTCTCCTGTCCGCGGATGGGTTACATTACAGTTTAGTGCCGTGTCGGGACAGCAGGACTGAGTAAGTACCAGTGGCACAAACAATTAGATCTCTTTGTTGTCCCTGTGTCGTCTATGCATGTGAGGACTTGGAGGTCTGACGTATTCAGGTATTTGTTCGTTCCTCTGTAAATCTAGCCACATACTTTAGTCGTGACATGCTTAGCTTGCTGAGTTTGGAAGCGATCTCTGTTCTGTACCACTGGTGTTCCTGAAGATGCACCGTGAGAAGTTGTAAGGTTTATTTCTCGGCATTCATTCCGTTACCGTTCTCTCCGGTGTAAGAGACTGTGCACGTGTGGAAGAGGGTTGCGAAGTTTGCGGCATAGTGTCTAGCACACGGAGGCTGCTGCTTCTTTACATGTTACGATTGGCGTGGATTTAGCCAATATGTTGTTTTGACCCCGGAGACCCACCTACAGGTGTAAAACGTGCGGCCCTCCGGCAGAAAGAACAACAGGTGGCGGCGACACGAAAATCTTTATTGGCGAGAATTGCTTTCTTTTTATATCAGATATGACCATTTTCTGCGCCCGTTTCTATTCGGCTACTACACTTTCATGCATTTGTCTCCATTTGCCAGTGTCCTTTGATCCTGGGCGTTTCGCCTCCAATCGTTCGGTCGTAATTCGTCCATGGCATTTGCTACAATTGGTTCCCCATGCTGTGTCTTGACGATCAAAAACCAATCGGCCGATGGGTTTCGGTTCAGTGCCTGCTCTTTCTGGCCTATGGACGGTCGTTCGCGTACCGGATTGACGTGACGCTGATTGGTCAGGCGTCTGATGCAAGTCCTCGATCCCCTTAACGTCGCTTACTCGTTTGCGAGCCGTCTCGGGTTTTGATTGGATATTCGGACCACGCTTGTTTGCCAGACGCTTTGCCGAGCCGTTGGTCTGTTCGTCCGATCGGTAGCTTGTGTGCGCCACTGGTTGGCGGTGCCGCGAACTGATTGCGATCTCCGATTGTGTTGCCGATTGGTGGAAACCAGTTCGCGCTGTTGGCTGGCGGTTTGGCACGTAAGCTACCATCACATCCTTCCTTTTTTCGTTTTTTTTGTAGTCCGATTGCGTAAGCGCTGTATCGCCTTCCACTGCGTGTAGTCTTGTGGTCGTGTGCTGCTGTATCCACCGAAATGTCCGGCTGCGTTGGCTGCTTCGCACGATGCCGTGCTTGTTCACCACGTTGTCTCCTTAACTGCACCCGGTTGCGTCGAAATAGACTATCCCCAACTCTTACGTCGTAGCTTCGTTCGCCTTTGAGACCTTCTACTCGCCCTCTCCTCCAAGACCCGTTAGCTCCCGGTGTCGGCGCGACCCAGACCTCGTCTCCGGGCAACAGGCGTGGAAGCTGCTTCGTTCCGCGATCGTAATATTTCTTTTGTCGAAGCATGCGCTCACGCAAGCGCTCATACATCAAGCTCTGCGATGGTATTTCAGGCTGCAGCAGAGTATTGGCGATCGGCAACAGGGTTCTTGTCCTACGGCCAAACAGACGTTGCGCTGGACTGCATCCAATTTCGGCAGATGGCATGTTCCTTCGTTCTAACAACATGATGTAAGGATCTTCTTTGGTCTCCTTGGCTTTGGTGAGTAACTTCTTTGCTTCCTTCACGGCTGACTCAGCTTTTCCATTTGACTGACTGTGGTAAGGGCTGGTTAAACGATGAAGGAAATCCCACTTTTCGCTGAAACTCCGAAATTCGGCGCTGTTGAATTGGGGGCCATTGTCGGACACTACCTCTTCCGGTATCCCATGTCGCGCAAACTGCGATCGTAGCTTGTTTATCACGGCCTGTGTGCTAGTAGACGTGAGAGCATCAATCTCGAAATAGTCGCTAAAGTAATCGACAGCGATCAGGTAATTCTTTCCGTCATGTGCAAAGATGTCTAGGGCGACTTTCTGCCACGGCCTTTCCGGGACCTCACGAAGCATCATAGGCTCCTTCGGCTGGCGGACATCATGTGCTCGACAGGCTAAGCAGTTTGAAACGTGATCCCGTATCTGACTAGTCATTCCAGGCCAAAACATTAGCTCTCGAGCTCTCGCCACGCAAGCATTGACTCCTGAATGACTTCCGTGTATCAGCTCCAGCATGGGTCGTTGCATTGCCTTTGGAACGAGTATACGGTTGCCTTTGAAGATTAGCCCATCCTGTGTGACAAGTTCATCCCGAAAGTTAAAGAAGGGAGTCAACTCCTTTGGCAGCTTGTTTTTACTATCGGGCCACCCTTTCAGTATCGTTTCCTTGAGCCGATTACACAGCTCGTCTGCTTCCGTGTGGCGTAGTAGTTGCTGGAAACGCTCCTCTGTGACGGCCAATAGCTGAGTGACATGGACAATGTCTTGGTCTTCTTGCGTTGCGGTCACATCGGAGAGATATGCCCTAGACAGTGTGTCTGCAATGTACGTCCTCGACCCTGGGTGGTAGACGATGTCTAGGTCGTACTTCTGGAGCCGAATGAGCATTCGTTGTAAGCGGCGTGGGACGACGTGCAGTGGTTTATTGGCTATTGATACCAGAGGCTTGTGATCGGTAAATACAGTGGTCCGGCGACCAAAAGTGTAATCGTTGAAACGCTCTACGGCATAAACCAATGCTAGCATCTCCTTTTCAATCTGTGCATAACGGCGCTCGGATTCCGTTAGTGTCCGACTGCGAAAATCGATGGGCTTCCCGTTCTGCATTAGCACGGCACCGATACCGAATTGGCTGCTGTCACACTGGATCTCAAGGGGAAGTGACGGATCGTAATACGCTAGGACAGGGGCGCACGCGATCAGTTGTTTGATGTTCTGGAAAGCCTCCTCCTGTTCTGTGTTCCACTGCCAGCTCTCGCCCTTATGTGTAAGTTTTCGGATAGGAACCATTACTTCGGCTAGTCGTGGAAGGAAGCGGCTGAGGTAATTCACCATCCCGTTTAGTCTGCTCACGGCTTTAACATCTGTCGGAGGTGGCATCTCTTTTATGGCTCTAACTTTCTCCGGATCTGGCTTTAGACCTTCTGCGCTCAAAACATGTCCGTGGAACACCAGCTCTGTTTTTCGTAACTCAATTTTCTCACGTTTCAATCTGATATTCTTGTCTTTACAGCGTTCTAGAAATCTGCTCAGGTTACGGTCGTGCTCTTCCAGAGTCGCCCCAAAAACCACTACATCGTCTGCTACACAAATAGCTCCGGGTAGATCGTCTAGGGCCTGCATTAATCGTTTCTGAAAAATTTCACTGGACACTTTCAAACCGAATGGTAAGCGCAACCACCGAAACCGTCCAAATGGCGTTCCGAACGTGGTTAAATAACTGGACTCTTCGTCAAGCTGGACGTGCCAGAAAGCGGAAGCGAGGTCGACCTTCGTGAACAATCTGGCCTTGGACAACTCGGGTAAGACGTCATCTAGCGTTGGTAGTGTAAAATACTCTCTCCTGAGTGCGGCGTTGAGCGGCTTAGGGTCGATGCACACACGCAAATCGCCTGACTTCTTGGTGATTATCGCGACTTGACTGACCCAATCGGTTGGCTCATCGACCTTGGCAATCACACCTAAACTGATCAAACGCTGCAACTCGTCTAAGAACTTCTCACGCAAAGCGATAGGTACTTTTCTCGCTGGTAGTGCTACTGGTCTAGCGGACTCGTTTAACGACAGGTGAGCTACGCCTTGGAATTTTCCCACGGTACCATCAAACACACTGGGATAGTTGTCTACGATCTCTGTACCGACTTCGCACGAGTGAACAAAACGATCATGATTAAAAGAAACAAAACCCAAACTCTGAATGGAATCAAGGCCCAGGATGGGCATTAAATCTCCTGATACCAGGAGAAAATCAAGTAAATGCTCGGAGCCATCCTTCGGGTTTATGGCCTTCATGGTAACGCAGCCCTTCGGTTGTAACTTTGATCCGTTCCACATTCTGAGCTGTGTCTGTATTTGGCGGTATTCTGCATCGGGACAGTATTTGTGAGGAAGTATGTTCACGCTTGCTCCTGAATCCAATTGGAATCGCACCGGACGCCCTTGAATAAGCAACGTTGCGAATACACAGACTGGTCTCTCACGTCCTGTCATGTTGTTAATAGCCAGTTCCTGCGGCTCTTCCTGATCGTCCTGCCCGACTGAGTCGACTTTGGTTGCCTGACAACAACGTGCAAAGTGGTTCTTCTTCGCACACTTCATACAGGTTCGGCCCCATGCTGGACAATCCTCTTTGCGCCTTGGGTGTGAGCGGCCGCAAAACTGGCATTTGGGTTGATTCGCGCTCGATGACTTCGATACAATTTCTCGGCCTCGGGATACTGCAAACAGATCCGTCGTGGACTCCATCTTGAGCTGCTGAAACTGTTGAGCCGTCCTTGATTCGCTAAAACAGATATCGATGCAATGTTCCAAAGACAGGTTTCGCTGTCGCAAAAGGCGTCTGGAAAGTTCCTCATTCTTTATGCCAATTATAATTCGATCGCGGATCAGCGAATCTCGTAAACAGGTGCAAAAATTGCAATCCCGCGCCAGAATTTTCAGCTCCGTGATGTATGCCTCGATTGATTCACCCGGCAGGCGATTTCGGCTGAAAAACAGATACCTTTGGTAAGTTTCGTTTGTGTAACCTTCGCAAAACTCGCCGAATCTGCGTATTACTTCATCCAGCTCCATCTCCTGAGTTCCATCGCTGAGATCCAACGTTTGCAGCGTCCGCCTGGCTTCGTCTCCAATGGCATGCCTGAACATCGCCAGTTGATAGGCCATTGGCTGAGAATCCAACTGAGTCAGTGTTACAAAGTCTAGCCACTTCGCCTTCCATATTCTCCAATTCTCCGGCAACGAACTCTCGGTCATTTGCAACGGAGCTGGCAGCGGAATCGTTGGTTGTCCACCAAACGCATGCGGGGTTCGGCGTGTCTTCTTGTCCTCTGTCGCCATGTAAAACGTGCGGCCCTCCGGCAGAAAGAACAACAGGTGGCGGCGACACGAAAATCTTTATTGGCGAGAATTGCTTTCTTTTTATATCAGATATGACCATTTTCTGCGCCCGTTTCTATTCGGCTACTACACTTTCATGCATTTGTCTCCATTTGCCAGTGTCCTTTGATCCTGGGCGTTTCGCCTCCAATCGTTCGGTCGTAATTCGTCCATGGCATTTGCTACAATTGGTTCCCCAAGCTGTGTCTTGACGATCAAAAACCAATCGGCCGATGGGTTTCGGTTCAGTGCCTGCTCTTTCTGGCCTATGGACGGTCGTTCGCGTACCGGATTGACGTGACGCTGATTGGTCAGGCGTCTGATGCAAGTCCTCGATCCCCTTAACGTCGCTTACTCGTTTGCGAGCCGTCTCGGGTTTTGATTGGATATTCGGACCACGCTTGTTTGCCAGACGCTTTGCCGAGCCGTTGGTCTGTTCGTCCGATCGGTAGCTTGTGTGCGCCACTGGTTGGCGGTGCCGCGAACTGATTGCGATCTCCGATTGTGTTGCCGATTGGTGGAAACCAGTTCGCGCTGTTGGCTGGCGGTTTGGCACGTAAGCTACCATCACAGTTCCGACCTGTGTTGAGCAAATTAATGAGATAGGGTGTGATTGCCAAAGTTGACGAGCCAACTGATTGGGTTAGTCAGGTCGCAATCATTACGAAGAAGACGAGCGAACTGCTTGTGTGTATGGACACGAAACCGTTAACTGAGGCCTTGCGTAGAAAGCACTATGCGCTACCTTCCCTAGAAAACATTTTGCCGCATTTTGCCAAAAGTATTTCACGAAGGTAGACCTGCATTCTGGTATGTGGTTCTAGATGAAGAATCCAGTTTCCTGATTACATTTGTGTTAATGGGACGGAACCAGCCAATGAGAGCGTTTTACGCTGAGGGCTATTGATTTGGCCATAAATAGAATGTACCGTTAGTTGGACGTTAAGCAAAATATACGTGCCAGCCGTACGCCGGTCTCCTGCTTTGGGAAGTCGGGCTGATCAGAGTGCACGCTAGCAGCAGGTCATCGGTAGGTCAGCCGAAACCATAACATATATTTTTGGCGACGGAAGGTAGTGGATCAAGATGTCAATTTCAGCGGAAGACCTGAAAATCATTTTGTTGCAGCAACAGCAGCAATTTGAAACAGCACAGCTGCGTATGATTGAAACCCTCGCCCAAATGTTATCTGTGCAGCTTACGGTCGTTCAGAACAATGGGAAGCCTTCGGCGGATGCGATGATCAGTAGTGTTAATGAGTTCATATTCGATCCTGACTCAGGATTAATATTGGATGCGTGGTTCAGGCGCTATGAAGATGTTTTCAGGGCAGAGTTGTCAGGTCTCGATGATGCATCTAAAGTTCGCCTTTTGTTACGAAAACTCGGAACGGTTGAACATGACAGATACATTAACTACATTTTGCCAAACAACGCGCATGATTTCAGCTTTGATGATACAGTTGCTCGACTCACAGCGTTGTTTGGAGACCAGTCGTCGCTTTTCAATAACCGATACAATTGTCTAAAGCTATGCGAAAAGGACAATGACAGTCTTATTGCTCACGCGGCGATAGTCAAACGTGAATGCCAGAAATTCAAACTGAAGTCGCTCACGGAAGACCAGTTCGAGTGTTTGATACTAGTATGCAGTCTACAGTCCCCAAAAGACGCCGAGATACGAACGAGAATACTTGGTATGTTGGAACGCGACACAGATGTTACATTACAAAACGCCATTGCTGAAGCCCAAAGAATCATGAATTTAAAGCACGATACGGCTATGGTGGAAGATTCGAGAGCACATTCCGCAGATATGTCTGTCCAGCAAATTTCAGGAAACAACCCACCGACCGCTCAACCTAGCAGATATCCACAATCCAAACCCCCATCATCTTGCTGGCAATGCGGAGGATGGCATTTTGTGAGATGATGTCCTTTCAGCAAACATGTTTGTCAAAGGTGCTTTAGACGGGGGCACAAGGAGACCCACTGCAGATTCAAAACATCATTTAGATCGTCATGTGATACTCGAAAAGCAGGTTACCGAAGGTTCGCGACAAGAGTAAACGCTAACTATACGGACGATGTTAAAGATAGAAGAAAGTTCGTCACTATTACCATCAACGGAAGAGTAGCGCGTCTGCAGATTGATACGGCTTCCGATATTACAGTCATTACGGAAAACTTATGGAAAGCTATCGGTTCACCTGACATTAAACCAACTAACCATAAAGCGAAGAGCGCATCAGGTACGAGTCTAAACTTGATCGGTCAGATTGAATGTGAGTGTCGTTTTGCCAACTTCACCGCTTGGGGAACTATTTTCGTCACAACACACAAGAATTTGAACCTCCTTGGATTAGACTGGATTGAGCGATTCAACCTCTTAGATGTTCCCATTAATCAAATCTGTGCAAGTGTACACTTACACAAACCAAAAGTCCCCAAGGCAATGGCAATCGAACAAATTCGAGAGAAATATGCACCTGTTTTCCGTGAAGGACTTGGTAAGTGTACAAAGTTGCAAGCCTCATTGTCCTTAAAACCCGATGCTGTTCCTGTTTTCCGTGCAAAGCGCCCAGTACCTTACGCAGCAGTCCCAATTGTTGACCAAGAACTTGACCGTTTGGAGAAACTTGGGGTTATCTATGCAGTGAACTACTCTTCTTGGGCGGCTCCAATTGTGGTTGTCAAGAAGCCGAACGGCCAGATCCGAATATGTGCCGACTTTTCTACTGGGCTGAATGAAGCGTTACACACGCATCAGTATCCTCTGCCAGTCCCAGATGATTTGTTTTCGAGACTAAATGGGGGTCAGTGTTTTGCCAAGCTAGATCTATCGGATGCGTACTTACAAATAGAAGTTGATGAAGCTTCTAGAGAATTACTGACGATAAATACGCACCGAGGTTTGTATCAGTATCATCGACTTCCATTCGGAGTTAAGTCCGCGCCAGCAATTTTTCAGCAAATCATGGATACTATGCTAACAGATGTAGATGGTGCTGCCGCATATTTGGACGATATCATTGTCGTCGGAGCTAACCCAGATGACCTTTTCAGAAAGCTGCACTTAGTACTTGATCGCATACAAGAGTACGGATTTAGACTTCGCCCAGAAAAGTGCACGTTTTTCATGGACTCCATTAATTTTCTTGGCTTCATAATTGACAAGAACGGTAGACGTCCAGATCCGTCAAACATTGATGCTATAAAAAAGATGCCACCTCCCAAAGATGTGCCTACTCTGAGGTCCTTCTTAGGACTCGTCAGTCATTACAGTCAATTTCTGCCACATATGCACAGCGTGCGTGGACCACTCAATGAGTTACTCACCAAGGACAAACGTTGGCATTGGTCCGAAGATTGTCAGAAGTCCTTTGAGGAGGTGAAGCGAATGCTGTGTTCTGACCTCATGCTGACACATTACGACCCTACACTTGAAATCGTGGTGGCGGCAGACGCTTCGAAGTATGGCGTGGGTGCAGTTATCTTTCATAAGTTTGCTGACGGATCGTAAAAAGCGATCGCACACGCAGCTCGATCACTGTCGCCAGCCGAAAAGAATTACGGGCAGATAGAGAAAGAGGCATTAGCGATAGTCTTTGCAATAAAGAAATTTCACAAAATGTTGTATGGCAGGAGGTTTACCCTGCTTACCGACCATAAACCACTCCTAACCATATTTGGATCAAAGTCCGGTATACCCGTTTATACCGCGAACCGACTGCAGCGTTGGGCCACGGCCTTACTCGCCTATGATTTTGCGGTGAAGTACACGGCTACAAAGGACATAGGTCAAGCAGACGCACTTTCTCGGTTATTTGAGTTACAACAGCATCAGCATCAAGAATCTATAATTGCAGCAATCTCCCTTGAATCAGAGGTCAACCAGGTCTTGATGGAGAATTTTAGGAAGCTTCCCGTGACGTTCGACATGGTACGTGACGCAACTGTGCGAGATCCCCTCTTGCGCCAGGTAATTAAATTTCACACTACGCAGTGGCCAAGTGATACTCTATCCGGAGAGGTACAAATTCTCTCTCGGAGAAAGGACGAACTTTCGATCGTAAATGGGTGTTTACTTTTGGCCGAGAGAATTGTCATACCCAAAGAACTTCGCCAAAGAGTCCTTCAGCAATTTCATCGGGCACATCCTGGAATTAACAGAATGAAAAGCATTGCTCGGAGTTTTGTCTACTGGCCAAACATTGATTCGGAACTCGAGCAACTAGTAAAGTCATGTCCCAGATGCGCGCTTGCTAGTAAGGCACCGAGAAAAGCTGACTTAGCTTCCTGGCCGTTGGCAACAAAACCGTGGGAACGCGTGCACGCTGATTTCTTTGGTCCCCTAAACGGTCAGCAGTACCTAATAGTTGTTGATTCCTATAGTAAATGGCCTGAGGTCTTCTATATGGAGCGTGCGACAAGTGGTGCAACAATTAACATTTTGAGGAGACTTTTCAGTCAACACGGAATACCAGAAACCTTGGTCACTGACAATGGTTCTCAGTTCACTTCTTCCCAATTTGCCGAATACTGCGCACAGCATGGTATCACGCATCTACGTTCGCCACCGTTTCACCCTCAGTCAAATGGACAAGCAGAGCGCTTCGTCGACACGTTTAAGCGATCGCTACTAAAGATGCGGGGGGAGGGAACCACACAGGAGATACTTGATACATTTTTGCTCGTGTACAGATCAACTTCAAATCCCCAAGTACCAAACCAGTTGTCGCCGGCAGAAGCACTAATGGGAAGAAAACTCCGTACTGTGAATTCCGTGCTAACTCCGAGGTGTACTAATGAGCAAGAAAGGAACGTTCGGATGGAGCAGTACTACAACGAGCGACACAGAACTCAAGCACGCCGCTTTTACCCCGGACAGCGTGTCTTAGTAAGAGACTATCGCGCGGGAAACCAGCAATGGGTGGTAGGATCGATCCGGAGAACTATTGGACAGGTGCTATATGAGGTTAATGTGGGTAATTTGATTTGGACCAGGCATTCCAATCAGCTGCGACCAACTAGCATCCCTGCGGGCACAAGCGCTCGGTTACTACCGTTAGATATTCTACTAGAGAGTTTCGACATGCCATCTAATCCCCAAAGCAATTCGGATGCATCCCGCACAGAAGTCTCAGAGGAACCGAAGGTCCAGACCCGGCGCTGTACTGATCGACTACGGAGACCTGTCGTAAGAATGCAGTTGGATCCAAAAATGAAGTCTTATGTCAACTTTTGCGGGGGAAGGTGTTAATGGGACGGAACCAGCCAATGAGAGCGTTTCACGCTGAGGGCTATTGATTTGGCGATAAATTGAATGTACCGTTAGTTGGACGTTAAGCAAATACACTTGCCAGCCGTACGCCGGTCTCCTGCTTTGGGAAGTCGTGCTGATCGGAGTGCACGCTAGCAGCAGGTCATCGGTAGGTCAGCCGAAACCATAACATTCACAATCTGATTACAGATAATGTGTCATCAGAATCGTAGTTAACTAAAGGATGAAAATGAGACACAACATGTAAAGAAAAACGATCTTATTCAGTTTAACACACGCCGTTTTGAGATTTTTTGCGTTTTATGCTCGATGAGACGTTAACTAATGGATAACGCGGTTGTACAACACTGTCTCCACTGATGCCTGTTGCTGCGCCATAGCATTCGGAATCATGGGTTTCCCATCCTGGAAGGCGGACCGGTCCGACGGATGCTAAGCGCTTGAGACTGCATTCTTCATGCTCTTTCTCCATATCATTGGTTGTCCACCGCGGCACATTTTCCAGTCTCTTCCGGGTAACGGAAATAACGCTGGACGGGGAAGTGATAAGCTGCGATGCGCAATACTTGGCCGAGCCAACGCATGCGGTGTCAGACGGTAACCGTTTGAAGGCATGGGTTGTTTGCTCCAAACTCCCGCTCTCGGACTTTTGCGTTACTTATGTGAAGCTGTCACCACACGCGAGCAATCCTACACAGATAAGGATTGTCGAAAACTGCCGATTGTTTTATGTCTTCCGAGCGAGTCAGCCATTTGTCGCAGCTGTACGAGAGGACCTCACGGACAGAGGCAATGTATACCCTGCCGTTGAGTTTGAGACTGACATCGCGACGACGCCATAAGTGTCTCAGTCTGATGAATGCAAGGCGGTCGTTTGCGATTTGTTGTGAGCTCCCATCTCCAATACAGCCGTCAGGTGTGATGCAACTCCGTAGATAAGTGAAGCGGTGGACTTGTTGCAGGACGACACCAGGAATGGTGAGGGCAAGCACAGAGATCTGGCAATCCTGGAGTAGTATTTTACATTTGTCAGACGTGAAACACAGGCCATACTTAGATGCCCCGATTGCTAAGCGGTTCAGAGCGCTCTGGACGGCTTGTGAATCGTTTCGGAGCAAAGGCATATCATTGGGGTAGTTCAAGTCCACGACTCTGTCATGTGGGAGAAGCTCATTACCGCCGTTTTGGGGGCCTTCCAATGCTCGTTGGACGACATCTTCATTGCAAAATCAAAGTGGAAATGTGAGATGACGCAACGTTGACGCACGCCGCTGGTGAAAGTAAACGAAGTGGCAAGCGTGCCGTACGTCCTGGCTTTGCCCGACGTGTGACTGCAGAGCTTCTACAAGGTGGTTACAAACTTGTTCGCCACACGTGTGCTTGGTAGACGGTTCCACAATGGTTAGAATAGAAATCGATGATGGTGGCCTAGCAGCATTCAGTTGTTTGGTGTTCTTTTTGCTCCTCTGTTTTGCTTGCGAAAATGTGCCAACTTTGTTTTTGCTATGCATCACTTTTGTGTTCACTTTCTTGCAGGTGATAGCAACAACGGCATTCACATGCGTGGGGTGTAATTGTGATGAATCGCAGACCACCAGACCAGGTTTGCGTATTGGCGACGGAAAGCTGGGGACTACTCCGGAGCGCGCTCATCTCAGTGGCATTTGTCGCGTGCGTTTTCATCCTTGATGTAACCCCTCGCATGATGTGCGTTGCAGAGTGTGGCTTACTGTTTCACGGTTCGACTGTCCCATTGTGATATGCGAACCGTGCACTCAGCAAGTCATTATCTGAGCGTCGTTGTGATATTGATTATGAGAGCTGATTCGCCTTGTGGGCCCCATTTCACCTTATTTCTGTGTTCGGTTTCAGACTCGTGTTTGTGGGACTCATCGCTGCGAATAGGTGTGAGCAGCAGATGGTTCATCGTTGCATGGGCACTGCTGCTATGCCTGGTGGAGCCGTGGACATTGGTGAGGTGCGTTTTTTGCATGTCCTTTTGGTTTGTCAGTTTGTTCCTACTGGTCGTGATGTGTAGTGTGGATTAGTTTGTGTGATGAAATATGGAGTTACCGTCAGAATTGTGGTGACGAATATTTTCTGAGCATTGGGAATCGCAATGTCTTCTGTTTCATTCTCGTCATGTCTTCCTTCTTTTCAGCGGTTCGGGCCCACTTGTCGTTAAGCCCGATGTCTGTTCAGGCAAGTGCCTATCGTTGCTCTCCTGTCCGCGGATGGGTTACATTACAGTTTAGTGCCGTGTCGGGACAGCAGGACTGAGTAAGTACCAGTGGCACAAACAATTAGATCTCTTTGTTGTCCCTGTGTCGTCTATGCATGTGAGGACTTGGAGGTCTGACGTATTCAGGTATTTGTTCGTTCCTCTGTAAATCTAGCCACATACTTTAGTCGTGACATGCTTAGCTTGCTGAGTTTGGAAGCGATCTCTGTTCTGTACCACTGGTGTTCCTGAAGATGCACCGTGAGAAGTTGTAAGGGTTATTTCTCGGCAGTCATTCCGTTACCGTTCTCTCCGGTGTAAGAGACTGTGCACGTGTGGAAGAGGGTTGCGAAGTTTGCGGCATAGTGTCTAGCACACGGAGGCTGCTGCTTCTTTACATGTTACGATTGGCGTGGATTTAGCCAATATGTTGTTTTGACCCCGGAGACCCACCTACAGGGTTTCACAGTCTGGCATCGGTCTTTGGCCTGTCTGCGCTCGTCGCTGGAGGAGCTGCCCATGTAACTTCTTTACTGTATCAGTTGTTGACATGGTTTACGCTGTACAGGTGGAAGTTCGCGCACTAGTTTGTCGATTACCGTTTTGGTCATGTTATGGCAGATGTAGTAGGGTTCGTGTATATGTATTCACAATCTGATTACAGATAATGTGTCATCAGAATCGTGGTGAACTAAAGGATGGAAATGAGACACAACATGTGAAGAAAAACGATCTTATTCAGTTTAACACACGCCGTTTTGAGATTTTTTGCGTTTTATGCTCGATGAGACGTTAACTAATGGATAACGCGGTTGTACAACACTGTCTCCACTGATGCCTGTTGCTGCGCCATGGCATTCGGAATCATGGGTTTCCCATCCTGGAAGGCGGACCGGTCCGACGGATGCTAAGCGCTTGAGACTGCATTCTTCATGCTCTTTCTCCATATCATTGGTTGTCCACCGCGGCACATTTTCCAGTCGCTTCCGGGTAACGCAAATAACGCTGGACGGGGAAGTGATAAGCTGCGATGTGCAATACTTGGCCGAGCCAACGCATGCGGTGTCAGACGGTAACCGTTTGAAGGCATGGGTTGTTTGCTCCAAACTCCCGCTCTCGGACTTTTGCGTTACTCATGTGAAGCTGTCACCACACGCGAGCAATCCTACACAGATAAGGATTGTCGAAAACTGCCGATTGTTTTATGTCTTCCGAGCGAGTCAGCCATTTGTCGCAGCTGTACGAGAGGACCTCACGGACAGAGGCAATGTATACCCTGCCGTTGAGTTTGAGACTGACATCGCGACGACGCCATAAGTGTCTCAGTCTGATGAATGCAAGGCGGTCGTTTGCGATTTGTTGTGAGCTCCCATCTCCAATACAGCCGTCAGGTGTGATGCAACTCCGTAGATAAGTGAAGCGGTGGACTTGTTGCAGGACGACACCAGGAATGGTGAGGGCAAGCACAGAGATCTGGCAATCCTGGAGTAGTATTTTACATTTGTCAGAGGTGAAACACAGGCCATACTTAGATGCCCCGATTGCTAAGCGGTTCAGAGCGCTCTGGACGGCTTGTGAATCGTTTCGGAGCAAAGGCATATCATTGGGGTAGTTCAAGTCCACGACTCTGTCATGTGGGAGAAGCTCATTACCGCCGTTTTGGGGGCCTTCCAATGTTCGTTGGACGACATCTTCATTGCAAAATCAAAGTGGAAATGTGAGATGACGCAACGTTGACGCATTGGTCATTTTGGGGACTTTCCATAAAAAGGTACCGTCCGCATCTTCCCCCTGCAGCGATTCTCTGTGCCCATGTAGAGAGCAACACCTTCTGAAAATCGGCTGCGCGTAAAGAAGCGTCATACGTCGTCAAGTTGATGTTTCCTGTGTAGCCGTACAGCATTGTGATACTCATGTATGGGGACTGAGGGCAATACAGCACTGAGTCATTAGTTAGGAGCCACGTGATGCGGCTAATCCCGTGATCTTCCAAACGTACCACGCAGTACGTAAGCGTGCACATTGGATATGGACACAAGGTAATGAAGTTGCTGAAAACAACGTGCAAAAGACATCGCGATTAAAGTGCAATAGACGGGCAAGTCCACTTACTGAGGAAAGATTGCGTAAGGTGAAGTGTCCTGAACGACTTTCACAGCGATGCGCAATGTGAGGAAAAGGTAACTCCGTAAGGCTTTACGCTGGTTTATTAAAAATATATGTAGCAACCTAATGATAATGGTCGATGGTTCAGAGGTGAATCGTATGTACTTGCTACCGATGTCCGATATCCTTATGTGTACCGTACATTCCTGTAAGCCGGAAGCCTGGAAGATGTAAATCTCGGAGAAACACGTGCTACGTGTACACAAGTCATTTAGTTCCGTAAAAAGATGACACTCTACGTCTACGTCGTAATCAGAAGTTGGATGGACGGCAACTATGCTGTAGGTAATTCCGCCAGTCAGTATTTCGTTGTCCGGGCTAAACAGCAGGTACATGGTTCCGTTCAAGCGGAATCCCACCTGCATTTGATATCTAACGAATTGTGAACCGTCAACTGGCGTTGCTTCGGGCGCCGGTTGCAGCTTGTTTCACTATCCAATAACTCTTCCGCTCATCTGTGCAATCGGTCACACGGCATTATGCAATAATTTCTTCGGTTGGTAAATGTGTGATTCGAATGGGAAGACGGAAATACCATCCAATGTGCCGTGTAATTTCTAATCCCCAAACGAGTGTGGGACGAAGTGCACCTTAAAGGTCTATTAATGGCTCCCGCAAAGGCCATAAAACTTGTCCGTAAACTCAGATAGTACGCGTTCGGCAAATAGAACATATTCCTTATCGGGCCTAGGATAGCACAGTAGATCAGGAAGTTACGGTAGTAGGTCTCATTAAAAGAGGCCTTCATAATCGCTGGAACCTCGTACAAGAGAAACTATCGAAACTCCACAGACTGCCATCGCATGAAGACGCGAACGCCTATACAGTTCCGTGTGAAATCTCGCGTCCATGACGCACGGTTGGTTAAGAGGTTGGTTGTTAAGCCATATACAAGACCACTGTTCAGACGACAAAAGCGACCAAGCAGGGCGTGTAGCCAGAGACTGATCACACGCCTCATGACTCCTAGACACACGGAATGCGTGTAGTCTATGAGAAATATTGATACCATGTCAATGACAAGAGACTGAGAAGGAGATGGCAAGCTTCCAGTAAGTGAACTGACAGACTTATTAGTCCGCTTGCGAGATTTCGTTTCAAGGAATGTAAGCCACAGCAAATGTCACTGCATTTACATGGGCTATCTGGCTGTGGTTAAGGGCTAAAATAGGTATTCACAAAAATTCGTGGAATAGGGCTAACCACACTTCGTCCAGGCCTCGTTTGAAGTCCTCTACCGTTTTACAATGCAAATAATATAGAAGGAAGTTAGTTCCAAATAGGCACAACACGAGTTGAGAAGAAGTTGGCTCTAATATCGAGTCTAGATCTCTGCTGTTTCAAATTGCGCATGTAGGTGAGACGGACGTAGGTGCTCAACAGTCGCCTATTCTTCGTCAGCGATCGACAAACGAGAGTTCGCTATGCCTTCGACACTGGTGCAGAAAGTCGATGTCCTTCCCTGTGATCTTAACGACGAAAACGGAAAGGTGAATGGTTCTCTACGCGCAGCCAGCGGCACCAGCAATCGCATATACGGTCAGCGCTCGCGCACGCCTAACCTCGACCTGCGACGTACCTTTCGATAGATTTTTTCGTCGCTGACGTCCAAAAGCCCATAAACGGGATGGATTTTCTCCAGCAATTCGACTTGCTCGTCGACGCTAAACGACGTCTCATTGATCAGAAAACGGAACTATCCGTCGCCGGAATATCCAGCGGTGTAGCGTCGCTCAGCCCGATGTACGCTACCGCCAACTCACCGGCCGGCAAATCGCTACCTGAGAGTTTCCCAGAAGTCTTCCGACCTGCGTCGCTTATGTCAATCGCCGCCGCAATTACACCGCATCAAATAGTTACCGAAGTTCCGCCCATCTCCGCCAAAGTTTGAAAACTGACTCCGTACAAGCTCAAAAACGCCCGTGCGAAATGCGAGCACATGCTCGAAACTGGGATCGTCCGACCATTCAACAGCTTGTGGTCTTCGCCACTTCACATGGTGCCGAAAAAGTCAGGAGACTGGCGACCATGTGGAAACTACCACGCTCGCAAGAAGGTAACAGTTCCGGCCCGTTATCCACTACCTCAAGGAGTTATCCGAAGCTGGTTCAAAGAGATCGGTTGGCCTGAGGCCGCTGAGACCCCACATGATCTTGAAGGTCTCTGTTAGGTCCCCTTGCAATTTGCGTCTCCTCATTGAGTAAAATATTAGGTTGCCTAACCGAATCTCATAAGACAATCCCCGCTGGCCTTCTATCATTCGAGTGGCCAGTCTCTGCACATTCGCAATATAAGTTACGGTTTTCGGCAAGAAGAGCGCCCAAGTCTGAACACAGTAGTCCTCGTTTGGTCTGACCACCGCTTTATACAAGGGGAAAAAGACCTCTGGCCTAGTACAGCTCAGGGCTTTACTAAGCCGAAATAACTCTTGTCGTGCATTATTAGTAGCAGGCTTACATCGCGCCGAAGGCTTGAATTTATTCGTCACAAGGATGCCAAGATTAAATGCGTCGATAACACATTGCATTGTCAGGGAGCCAAGAGGTGCTCGCAGTACAACATTTTCGCCACATCGAGTCAAGATTTGACATTTGCTGGTGTTTAAGGGCAGATACCATGAGTGTGACCATTTAAAAACGGGATCCACATCTGTAGATAGAGTAACCCAGTCACGTTTGCTAACAAAATTGAAGCCATCAGCAAAAATATAGGAGGGCTCCTTAAATAAAAGGACCAATTCTTTTATGCACATAAGAAGCAGTAGCAGATCCAGCACTGAACCCTGGGGGTCTCCACTATGTTCAGTACCTGTGTTCGAAATATTATTTACAACCGTAACATTGAAAGTCCTACCGCAGAGGAACGCGGACAGCCAAGAAAGTAGTTAAGGGTGTAGTCCAAACCAGGTCCTCTTTTTAAAGCAGAAAGCTGTGGTCTATCGAAGTCAAGATAACATATTACTACCGAAATCCCGTCATCAAGACACCAGGTTATTGCGTCAAGGAAACACAGCAGGTTTGTGAGGCATGACTTTCCTGACAAATACATGCTGTTCCTTTCTGATCAACTTATGGGAGGGGGATATGCACGCAGATTCAATCTCTGCTGAGCTTTTAAAGGCACTTCAAAGTACGCTGGTCAAATAAACCGGCCTGTAATTAATCCGCGATGATTTAGGACCCATTTTTGGATGGCTACTACAATTGCCTTCCAATCCTGTGGTGTCCACCCTTTACGAAAAGGCACAGGAAAATAAATTACACTCAGCCTTCAGGCCGAGAGCAGTGGCGAAAGAGTAGATCGATCTACAGTTAAAGCTTGAACTCGAGTAGAGATAAAAACGCGAACCTATGTGGAATCAACGGCAAATTAGACCATTGACTTGAACCGTCTAAGTTGTGTTAATCAATTTTAATTAGCCTTTCAATACTGTTGTGTTAGTGGTTGCCCTACAACATATTTCTGGCGGCAGAGATGGATACTTACTCAAGATGGAAATCTCCGCAGTAGGTCTGAAAACTCTTTTGATACAACAACTACAACAGCAGAGCGGTTCGAGGCCACGCAGATGCGTATGATAGCGACTTTCACTCGAACACTGTCGTACCAGTCTACAGTGCAGTTTACAATGCTGAGAAGCTTTCAGTCGATGCGATACTCAACAGTGTCAATGAGTTCGTTTTTGATCCCGGTTCAAAACTGCCTTTCCATGCACGCTTCAGACGTTATGAATTTATTTTCAGTAGGGAACTGGCAAATCTTGACGCTGCATCAAAATGCACTGCTGTTGCGTAAATTCGGAAGTGTGGAGCACGACAGATACATCTATTACGGTTGGTACAAAACCGCTCAAAATTTCAGTTTTGAAGAAACAGTTTCCCGTCTCTCGGAATTGTTCGGCGATAATGCATCGCTTTTCAGAAACCAGTACAATTTTGTGTAGGTTCATCGCAGTTAGCCACAGGCAGACAGCCACCACACATACAGAAAAGCGCTAGACGGCCGTTTCGTCCTATTGGGACTCGTCTGTAGCGCGCACCCGCCTAATCCGGCCGGATTCGAACCCATGACCTTACTCTTGCGAGTCAGCGACTTATGTTACTGAGTCGTGGGCGACGGCAGCGGACCGCCATGACTGATATCTAACTGCGATATAGCGCGGCTCAGCCTCCACTGCCTTGCATGTTATGAAGGTGCAGAAGACAGGGCTCGCCTTAGCAGCTTACATGCCACCTCGATTGGTGGCGGCTAGCAAAGGAAGTCGTTGCTCTGGGGGGCCAGCCCTGTCATGTGCACATTCATAACATGCAAGACAGTGGAGGATGAGCCGCGCTATATCGCGGTTAGATATCAGTCATGGCAGTCAGCCGCCATCGCTCACGACTCAGTGACATAAGTCGCTGACTCGCAAGAGTAAGGTTGTGGGTTCGAATCCGGCAGGATTCGGCGGGTGCGCGCTACTGACGTGTCCCAATAGGACGAAACGGCCGTCTAGCGCTTTCCTAGATGTGTGGCGGCTGTCTGCCTGTGTCTTACTGCGACGAACCTACACAAAAACCTAATAAATCCCCTACCACTTACAAATAACCAGTACTATTGTTTGAAACTGTGCAAATGGGCCAGCGACAGTCACATTGCCCATACCACAACAGTGAAGCGACAGTGTCAACAGTTCAAGTTTAAAGCAGTTACTAAAGATCAATTTGAGTGTTGAATTTTGTGTGCAGCCTGCAAATCTTCTAAAGATGCCGAGATACGGACCAGAATAGTGGGGCTTTTGGAACGAGACCCGGAGGTCACACTGCACGCTGTCATTGCAGAAGCCTAGAGAATCATTAATTTGAAACACGGTACAGCTATGATCGAGGACACAGAAACGCTTTACAATGATCACCCAGTCTGGATTTCCAGGAACAAATTTCTAGCCACTGATCATAAGAAGCTCCCACATGGTAAACCACCATCAGCCTGTTGGCAATATGGTGACTGGTATTTTGTTAAATGGTGTCCATTTAACAAGCATACCTGCCAGAAATGCCGTACACGTGGGCACAAAGAAACCGAATGAAGATCCAAAGCATTTTTCTAGCCAGTTCACAATAATCGAAAAAAGACCTACGGTCGTTTTTCAAAGGGAGTGGACGCTAATTTTACTGATGATATCCGAGATAGAAGAAAGTACATCACCAACGGCATCAACGGAAGACAGGCGCGCTTGAAGATTGGTACCGTCTCAGACATCACGGTCATATCAAAAGGGCTGTGGAGAATTGTCGGGTCGCCCGACATCAAACCTACCAATCAGCAGCCGAAGATTGCATCAGGTACGGAGTTGAAATTGCTTGGTCAAGTTGAATATGAATGCCGCTATGCCGACTTTACCGCATGGGGATCGCTTTTCGTCCTGAGCCATCAGGATTTGGATCTCCTGGATCTGGATTGGATTGATCGTGTCAATCTTCTTAATGTTACGATAAACCAGATTTGTGCAACTGTACAGATACACAAACCAACAGCCCCCAAACAGTGGCCATCGAGCGCCTGCGAGAGAAGTATGCAGCAGTCTTTCGGGAAGGCCTCGGTAAGTGCACCAAAGTACAAGCTTCACTATCCCTTAAGCCCGATGCTGTTCCAGTGTTTCGTACGAGACGCCCTGTACCTTACGCGGCAACACCGATGGTTGACCAGGAGCTGGATCGTTTAGAGAGAGCAGGAGTTATCCACCCGGTGAACTACTCATCCCGGGCAGCACCCCTCGTGGTCGTCAAAAAGTCCAATTGTCAAATTCCATTATGCACCGATTTACCAAGGGGTCTGAATGCTGCACTGAAAGCTCTTCAATACCCTTGCCGCTTCCGGATGGTTTGTTTGCAAAACTGTATGGGGGTAAGTGTTACGCAAAACTGGCTTTTCCGACGCATACCTGCAGATCGTGATACATGAAGCCTCACGAGAATTACTCACCATCAATAAGCACTGAGGATTGTATCTGTACTGTCGTCTTCTGCTTGGAGTCAAGTCTGCACCAGCCATATTCCAACAGACCCTGCACACAATGCAGACAGACGTCGATGGCGCAGCTGCACACCTGGATGACAGCATTGTTGTCGGAGGCAATACTGATGGCCTGTTCGAAAAGTTGATCGAATTCTTGGTCGTGTTGAGGAGTATGGATTCAGGCTCCGACCGGACTCAATTAATTTTTTCTCGGTAATATAATCGACAGGAATGGCATACGTCGATCCCGTGAACATCGAAGCTATCAAGATGTTGCCCCCCAAAGATGTTGCAACACAAAGGTCCTTCCTAGGACTCATTAGCCATTACAGCCCGTTCCTGCCGCATATGCATCGTTTGCGTGACCCAATGAATGAAATGCCGACCAAGTATAAGACGTTGAACTGGTCCGAAGAATGTCAGAGATTATTTGAGCAGCTGTTCCGATCTTCTACTGACATATTACGATCCTACCTTGGAGATTGTGGTGGCCGCAGACGCTTCGAACTATGGCATTGGTGCAATCATAGCCCACAAGTTCGCAGACGGCTTAGAAAAGGCAATTGCATACGCGGCCAGATCGATCTCCCGCAGAACAAAATTATGGTCAGTTAGAGAAATAGGGGTTGGCGATAGTTTTCGCAGTAAAGGAATTTATGGGAGAAAGTTCGCACTTCTTACTGACCATAAGCCGCTGCTGGCAATTTTCGGATCGAAGTCAGGCATTCCCGTCTACACAGCGAACAGGCTGCAAAGTTGGGTCACCACATTGCTCGGTCACGACTTTGAGTTGAAACATATCTCCACAAAGGCTATGGGCTAAGCTGACGCGCTTTCTCGACTATTGGAAAATCAGCAGCCCCAGAAAGAAAAACCAATCATCGCAGCGATTTCCTGGAGTCAGGAGTGAACCAAGTGCTGGTAGAGAGTCTCCAAAACCTTCCGGTTATTTTCGAAATGGTGCGTGCTAGATTAATTCGGAACTTCAGCCCTGTAACAAGCGATCAAATACCACACTACACAGTGGCCCAAAGATAATCTGACAGGTGAGCGACATAAGTAGTTTCTAAGGATGGATGAACTGTCAGTCGTCAACGGTTGCTTATTGCTTATTGATACGGTAAACCGCTAGGCATTGTGTCTGGTGTTGGATAAGTTTGGTTGTTCGAGTTAGTTTGTAAGTTCCATTGAATCTCTGCATAGTGGTATGCGAGCGAGGGTGCAGCTGAGGGGACAGACCTCGGATGACTTTGCAGTTGTCTCTGGTGTGAATCAAGGCTGTGCCTTACCTTCTGCCCTGTTTAATATATATTTTCATGTCATGATGTCTTGTGCGTTTGATGTGGTTTGTGCTTTCGGTGTTCGTGTGGAGCACCGTATTGATGATGGGTTGCTGAACATCCGTCGTTTCCGTACGAGAACTTTAGTCTGTGAGACAACTATCCGTATGTTGCTGTTCGCTGACGACTGTGCGTTGTTTGCACGCAACGCGGATGAGTTGCAGCACATGACTAGGGCTCTGGCTTCGGCAGCGGCCGAATTCGGGCTCACCATCAACACAAGCAAAACTGTCTGTCTCTTTCAGCCTTCATCGGAGGTGCAATCTTCAACATTGCCGCGAATCAGCATTGGTGCTGAAGTATTGGAAACCATCTCCCGCTTCTGCTACCTTGGAATTGCGCTTTCGACTGACTAGCAGATATACAGTGAGCTTCGTATCCGTGTGTCGAAGGCAGCGGCAGCATTTGGGAAGCTTGAGTACCAAGTGTGGAACCACCACCAGCTTATCCTTGGCACGAACCTG